>JABUQX010028664.1:15000-21147 GCA_015478945.1 Trachelipus rathkii | reverse complement strand
TATATTAGTACTCCCACCCACCCATAATATATTAATAATAATATTTATATTATATTATATTAATATATAATATAATATAATTATATATATTAATAATTATATATTTATTAATATATTATATATAATATAATAAGATAATATATATATTAAATAAGTACAGCATTTTAGAAATTATTACATCTAATTACATTTAAAAATTATAATAATATTTTATTAATTATTAAAAATTAATATATTATATTTATATTATATATATATAATATTATATAAATATAATATATTATACCATTAATTGAATTAATATATATATATATATATAAGTAAAATATTATATTAATATTAATATATATTATATATAATATATATTATAATAATATTATATATATAAGTATTATAATATATATATATAATAATTATATATATATAGTTATATATATAATATATTATAATTAATATATATATATAATGTATTTATTTCTATATATATAATGTATAAACTATTATATAATAATATATATATATATTAATATAATATATTAATTATAATATTATATTATATATATTAATATTAATATATATATTTAATATAATATATAATTTTAATATAATTATAATATTAATATTATATATTAATTATAATTATTAATTATATAATAGATATATTATATAGTATATATATATTTAACTATTTATATATAAATTTAATAATATTAATATAAGAATATTATATATTTTTAAGTAATATTATATTATGTAATATATTATTAATTTTAATTATATTATATAATTTAAATTTATATATTATATTATTTAATTAACTAATATAATATTAATTATATATAAATAATTTATGGATATTATATATTATAGTATATATATATATATAAATGTATTATAATATAATTAATTATATTATATTATTATCAATAATAATTATATATTATAATATTATTTAATATATATATATGTATATAATTATATTGAAGCTTTATTTATCCAGACAGTCGTTTTTAAGTTGTTACAGAATTTATCGAATGATTGAAGGAATTATTGAACACTTTTGCTATAACTTAAAATGAAACTAGGAAAGAGAGATACACGAAAAACCCTATATCATATTAGATATCTCACTTTCTAACCTAAATCAACCATGATATAATAACAAATTTATCCTATACTACCCCCACCTTAGCTCACTACCTGCTGATCGTATTAGATGCACATATACAAATACGATAAGCACATAATGTATGCATATATTATATAGTAATGTACAGAACAGTGCTATTACTATAATTCGCCTTTTGTAAATAAATCTGCTTCAAACATGTTTTTATAAATTGGTTCTTTATATAGTGTATAATATTTAATATAATATTATATATATGAATATATATTATATATTATATAATATTAATACAGTTATTGATATCAAAAATCTGTTGATAATATATTGTTAATTAAAATTTAACGTCCTCGTTTTGACATTGGAATTGACTATTTAGCCCTATAAATACTATAATACGTATAATATAATACTTTTATAATATTTTGTATTAATATACTCGTAGACAACAAGATACCTAAAATATAATACTCCAACGAATGCTAGATAAGTACACTATATATTATTTAAATAAAGTATCCCGGCAATAAAAATATATAAACATACACACAAGATAAGACGTCTGTCCAACCTAAATATATCTAACTCTACCGACGATCGTCTCTGGTATTACAGGTCAACCCTAGGCAATTTTTCTCTTTTTAATTACTTATATACTTTAGTAATATATATTATTTTAATATAATAATTAATATATAATATATATAATTATATAAAAATATTAAAATTAAAATATATAAATTATATTATATATAGTAAATAATATATAATATATAATTATATAATATATTATAATAATATAATAGAATATATAATGTATCAATTAAATGTATATGATTAATCAATTTTCTAAACATCTTATTTTTTGTTCTGTTTACATAATTATATATAGTACCGAAATTCATATTGCTAATTATCAGTATTATAAATTGATACTTAATTCGCTAATTTTCTATACTAAAGTTTAAACACGTTGCGGTAATAAATTCGGGGCCAATTGGTAAAATTAAAACAATACAAGCAGATTGTTTAAACTTCCGGTTCGCCTGACAATGCTTAAGATTTTAAATCCTGCTTTGGCATGATATAGCGTAAATCGTTAACGGAAGTAATTGTTTATTAATCTAACGCTTGTTTCGAGCACAACATTAAATCCCCCAGCATATTTATTATATTATTATATCAAACCTTTAACCAATGTTAGATAGAGCTCGTGAACCACATATGTTTTGAGTGTTCTTTGTGATTGTTTAAAAGCAGATGTCATCATTGATGCAATCAGTAAAAAAAATCTAATTTAACAACTCTTATTGTTATTTAATCTTCTCATTTACTACACACTACACACATATAAAGTAAATTTTTACGTAATTTATTTTTACTCTTATTACAGTTAAGATAGCAAACCGTATTATACCCTTTAAAAGTTTGAAAACTAGGTACACCCAAGAGTTAGAGTTAAGTAATAACTATATTTTGATACTGATTTTCCCTTCTGGAGTTGAACGCTGAAGTATTAAGAATTAATAACAAAAGTCAAAATGACGAATCTTAAAATATAATTTAATTAATAATTAAAAAAAGCGCAATAAATTAGTACTTATTTCTTGTCATTTGTATATTGGTTATAGATTTTATCTCATACAATGTTTTAAACAGAGAAATAAAATAAAAATTAAGATTTTAATAAAAAAAAATTTAAATTTATATATAGATACTTTATGGGCGGGCATATTATATAATATTGATTCTGTAGAGATAATAGATTAGTTCCAACCTCGTCGAAATAGTTTTTTACGATAAAAAGGCACATAGTGTATTAATATTAAAAAAAAAACCATAGTATGTGTACAGTAAATTAATAATATATGAATAAAACAAACCTTAATTAAAACTTAATGAAATTAAAAAGATAAGCTAGCTCGTATTTATCATCTGTAACATAATTAATTTAGGTATATATATAGTAAAAAAAAATTTTTTTATAAAAGAACTAATATTTAATATATATATACATTTCCAGTATCTTATTTGTATATATATATTATAGTTAATATATAGTATGTATCTGTAATATACATATATATACAATATATATATATATAAAATATATATAATATATACATAGTATTAATATATACAATATAATATATATAGTAGTATTATATATATATTGAGGTTGGTTAAAGAAGGTAGGCTATTATTATTATTATACTATATTGAAGATATACAATATATAATAGATTATCCAATATTCTTTAAAAACAAGTTTGTTAAAACGATACGTTAAGTATATAGATTAAAAAAAAAAACAATTTGACAGAAATATGAACTAATACTAAAAATACTAAATAATATTAAAAATATATATAAATAAAAAAGTTAGCTCGTTTTACCTATATATATTTATATATATAATATATATATAACCTTGTAATATATTTATAAAAAATACCTTAAATATAACTTAAAAAAAATTAAAATAAATGTATATAATGTAAGAGACAATTTAATAAATTTATAGTTAGTAGTTAACTTGACTATTTGCATTATATATATATTATCGCAACAAACTTCGTATAATAAAGATGAATATTAATATATAAAAAGAGGTGGCGGTTGATCACTCCCACGGCCGTAATATATGGAGTTTCCGTTTGTTTTGTAGCATTAGTTGTTAACTCTAGGCCTTAAGTGGGTTTCTAATACCTAAGATTCTATAAATTTTGATAAATAATTAATTTTTACTCACCAGCTCAAATCACTGTGAAATTGTCCAACGATCTAGAGCAATATTTAAAATAAATATTTTCGTACTTCTTGGATAATTACTTGCGTAATTTGGCATCTTTAAAGGCTCAATAGAATAGAGCTATAGCAAAACAAAAAAAAAAATAGAACGAAAACCGGAGAAAGGATTTGTAATATCCTTATTAAAATTTATGAGGTGTATGTATCAACAGAATTAATATATTATTAAAACCTACAACTATGTCCTACGTGATGTATAGAAACTAATCAATAAAACTATGAGTTTTAATAAAGTTTATAGTATATATATATATATACACCGAACCTTCCATTTATACATTTATTTATTAACTATATCAGCTGTTTAGAGGACAGTTAAGTGCAATTTTTCCTAATAAAATGTTAAATAAAGTACATATTTATTAATTTAATCGTCTTGTAGTTTTTTAAATTTTATTTTAGCAATATATACATATTATACATAATATATTATATTTATATATATATAATATATATTTTTTTATATATTATATATATATACTATTTATATAGATATAATATATATATTAATTTATAATATTATATATATTATATATTATATATATATAATATATATATTATATAATAATAATATATATAATATTAAATAATATTATATATATATATTACTATATATATATATATATAATATATATATATATATTATATATCTATATAATATATATTATATAATATATATATATATATATATATATTATATTTAATATATTATAATATATATATATATAATATATATATATAGTATATAATATATATAATTAATTATACAAGCAGCTAACAAAGATATTATCCCATATAGAGGAATATAATAATAAAATAAACCTAGTATAGCTTATAAAAAGACCTTCATTAATGTTTAGTTGATTAGCAAACAAATACGCAACTAGTCCAGAACAAAATTAACAATACTCATATCACTCTAAACGACAACACAAATTAACTCATTTAACACTCAAATCATAATACATTTTTAAATACCTAAAAAACACATTCTTCAAACAACTTCCAAACCTACCTCACCAAGAACACCAGAATGCTGGAAACAATAAATACACAGAAAAACTTAACCAATTAAACTAAAAACATAACATCTACATCACGCGAATCCCTTAGACAAATAACACCCTATTATAAATCTCAATATAAATACACCGAATTTATCACCAAGTTAAAAATAAATTATCAGTATTTCAAACTTAAAATTACCCAATATTCAAACACGCAGACAAATCCACTTCTCCTCAAACTCCTATGCCTATCGTCCTCTAAATAGCAGAAGTCAAAAAACTCACCTGTACACCACAAAACAATCCTACACAAAATATAATACAGTGTAATAATTTATCATTTAATTGTCTCCCTCTTCCAGTAAAATGAACAACAATATCCACATAAGCCCAACTATCTTTAAACTACGCTCTCCAACTTCTGGCATCCACTACTGACTAAAATAACAAAGAAATTGACTCTAAGCTACACAAAACAAAGCTCTAGGAATTCATAACAGGTATTCGCGTATATCGAAAAAAATCCCAGCGAGAGCAACACTCTTGCAGGAAGTAAACCAAATTCTAGTCTCCATCGAACTACACTTTTACTACTGAACATGATAGGCGCACAGTTTTTTTTCAAAACCCAAACTCCTCAACACCCATGCCTCATTGCACTCTCTAACCCTACCCACGACAAACTCAAACAACCTCTTTCTTCAATTCAGGCCAAAATATTACACATTAGGCAAATTCTTGAATAACACTCTATATCACACCACCACATTACAACACAACACTCACACCAAACAAATTTACTATCGACCCTAAGAGAATTAATTACTTAAAGACGCAGACCCCAAAAACATCATTTTTAAACAAACACCCACAAGGAAATTAGTACCAGAAATTCAGCTCATTACCAAAAGCCAGCCAGTCATCCTTGGCAAAGCTAAAACGCGGCCACCACCATTAAATAACAATTACTACAACACAGCTTCAAACCTTAACCAAACCACTCCACAAACATCACTGTCAAAATCTGTAACGAGATTCTGGAAGATACATCTCACTTCTCTCAATTCCAGTTTAAATAATTTCAAAATCCAGCTCAACAATGGAACATAACTCCCTGGAGGGATCTCTTTGGAGAGAGACCGGATACTGTGTCGGTCAGGGTTAACCTTGATATACCGTGCGTGTGACCGTCTTCATGAATGG
>JABUQX010028664.1:5000-10000 GCA_015478945.1 Trachelipus rathkii | reverse complement strand
GACGATTAGTGATAATATAAAATTTATTAGCATGTAATGTGTATGTTAGTTAATTAATTTTTAGCTATAATCTAGTTAAGAAAGATATTATGATTTTCGTAAATTACTAATATGATAGATACTGCCGAATAGTATTTAAAGGTAGAGATTTTATCATAATGGCTTTTTGCATTTTGTACTATCGATCTTAGAACTTGTGATTGGGATATCTTTAAATATTATTTATGAGTAAAACTCCAGCTTTTATCTTGATTAATTTGCTATTCTGCATAGCTACCTGATCATTAGAAAAACTTATCATTGAAGCTTGAACTTAATATTCAGCAAGTTATAAAGGGTCTAACAAAAATTAACCCTTAGACAACAAAACACTTTTACAAATACTGAACCCGCGTGTCCTCTTCGATAAAATATCGCGACACGTTTTTTGGGTGGCCTTGTCCGAGAAGGAATATAGCTTGACATTATTTCTTCAACGTTTTTTGGGTGGCCTTGTCCGAGAAGGAATATAGCTTGACATTATTTCTAAATTAGACTTACTGAATTTAGATACTCACCTCTATCAATCCTGGTGTCAGATGGCTAAAGAATTAAGCCTAAAAGGCAAAGAGTCTCTCGAATATATTAAAGAAAGAGAGAATGTCTACAAAGATGAGATTGTTGCTGAAGCAGAAAGGAAGAAAGAGGAAGCTCAATTCAAGAAAAAGAGGAAGCTCAACTTAAGAAAGAGGAAGCTGGAAAGGAGGTTATGTGACTCAACCTCAGAAAGAAGAAACATAGAGGAAAGGGCTGAATATAATTTAAATAAAAAACAAATCTAAGAAGCCGAACTTGAGTCAGGCACCACGGAACCTTCAGATTAGAACGAATACGAACTGTCAATCATGGAATCACACAAATATCCGTCCGTTCATTTAAACAATGTATCCTCCTCATCAACCAACGTTAAGGTATTCCGAATTATGAGCCCCTACGGTTCGTTTGAATCAAGGGACGAAATGGACGCGTACATTCAACGTTTTGAGAGTTATGCAACATCTTCTAATTGGGATCGCAGTTTATGGCCTCTCTATTTAAGTGCGCTTCTAACTGGACGTGCTCTGTCAGTTTATAGCAAGTTGACTTCCAACTTAGCTAATGATTTTTCTAGCTTAAAGGAAACCTTCCTTATTCAATTTAATATGACCGAAGATGGTTATAGGGCTAAGTTTAAAGAAGCCAAGCCCAAAATATATATATATTATATATATATATATATATATTAATATATATATTAATATATATATATAATTATATAGATATATATATATATATATGTATATTAATATAATATAGATATATATATATATATATATATATATATATATATATATATATATTATAAATATAATATATTATATATTATATATATATATATATATTAATATATATATATAATATATATATAATTATTTAAAAGATAAAAACATAAATATATATATGATTGTTTTTATATTACTGTTACTAACAATGAATTATACAACAACTATACTACTTACTAACTACTACTACTACTTACTTACTATTTACTACTATACTACTTACTACTAACTACTACTACTACTACTTTACTTAATTAACTATTAATAATAATAATAATAATAATAATAATAATAATAAATAATAATAATAATAAATAATAATTAATAATAATAATAATAATTTATAAATTAATATATAATAATAAATTAAATAATAATAATAATTAATAAAATATTAATAAGTAATATTAATAAACGTAAATAATAAATAAATATTAAAAATAATTTAATCAATATTAATATATAAGTAATAATTAATAATATAATAATAATTAAATAATAATATAATAATATATAATAATAAATTAAATAATAATAATTTAAATAATTAAATAATTAAATATAATTTTAATAATAATAATAAATGCGTCAATAATAATAATATAATGGAATAATAATAAATATATCAATAATAATATTAGTAAATAATAGCAATAATAAATGCAATAGTAATAATAGACAAAATAAATGAGATTAATAATAATATGAATAATATAATATAATATAAATAAAATAATCAATAATAATTTAATAAAATATAAATAAATAATACAATATAATAATAATAATATATGATAATTAATATATAATAAAATAGATATATATAATTACATAAGTGAGATGAAGAAATAATACATAAATTTTCATATAATTGATAAATATACAATGCAGTTTTCTAAAAATTAAAATACACTGCTTTTCATGTTCAATAAGTAGAATCAATAAATAATATTTTAAAATAATAATATTAATAATAACTAATAAAAACCAGTTTATTATTATTAAAATAATAATAATAATAATAATAAAATTAATAATCAAATACAAAAATAATTTAAATAAAAATAAATAAAATTTAATAAATAAAATAATATGTAATAATATAGATATATATATGTGAATAAATAAATAATAATGATAAATAAATAAAATATGAATAAATAATATTATTAGTCTAAAATCAATAATGAGTAATTTAAATAAATAATAATAATAATATATAATATAATGTTTATTTTATAGATAATTAATATAAATAATTAATTACAATGAATATATAATAAATATATATAACAATAACAATGAAATAAATATATGTATTTATTATTAATAATAATACATATAATAAAAGCTTTTAATATTAATATAATTTAACTATAATAATGAAATGAACAAGACAATAGTAATAAATATAAAGGAGAATCATACTAACAATAATAATATTATTATTACTATAATAATAATAATAATAATATTAATAATTACTGGTAATATTTCTAAAAATAAATAATTATGTTAATAATAATAATAATAAATAAATTGGGAATAATAATAATTAATAATAATAATAATAATAATAATAAGCTAATTAAATAATTAATTAAATCAGACATGAATAATAACAAACAGAAGTAAATTAAACATACATAAACATATTAAACAATACAGGTAAAAAAAATAATAATAATTGAAGAACTAATAATTAATAATAATAATAATAATAATAATAATAATAAATAATAATAATACATTTAATTATTATTATTATTTTTATTATTATATTATTATTATTATTATTATTATTATTATTATTATTATTATTATTATTATTATTATTATTATTATTATTATTATTATTATTATTATTATTTATTATATTATTAATTATTATTATTGTTATTATGGCTTCTATTGCTGATTGATTTTTAAACTTATTCATTATTTTCAATTATTAATTATTGCTTATTATAATTCATTATTTTATTTATTTGATTATAATTATTATTGTTTTTTAGAAAGACCTAGAAATAGATATATTATATTATATATAATATATATATAAAAACTAAAAAAATATACACAAACTTATTATTATTAGTTAATTTATTACTAATTATTATGGATGCATTTAAATATCTATATTCATAAGTATTATTTAAATTATGTAGTATTGATTAATATTAGTTGATTATATTATTATTATTATTATTATTATTATGTATAATAATAAAACGTAAGGAAGATCGGGATTTGTCGTATAGTATTTCAATAGTAAATTTTTTTATTTTCTTATTTTTTGGAAATGACCCGGGGGCGAAGCAATTTTTTAGTTATTTTTCGTTGCATTTTGCAAGTAATTTTGGGTTACGAAGATTAGATTTTCTTAAAGTTTTTGTTTTGTTCAAATATGTTAATGAGAAGTTTATTCTTATTCACTGATTACTTAAAGATGAGAAGCGAAGCCTTATTGGATAATATAAGCATAGATAATCTTTTGAAAACCGATCTGTCTGCTCATATTAATTACGAGGCCCTGGTAATATAAGAGTTATTTTTTTCCGCATAGTTGCCAGATATTTTAACAACAACTCATTGGTTAGGCTATACAAAATTTTAATTAAGGCTTTTTAAGATATTTTTATGGAGGAAATTTTTAGAAATGCATTATTTTCATGGAATAATTTATTTATCCTATGGGAAAAAAAGACCTAATAACTTAGGAGACGGTGACATATTTGCTCTAACATTAAAATGAACAGGGTTTTTATGATTTGTATTTATAACGTAATTTGTTTTATGTTAAGTTTAGGGAATCTATTTGCCTTTACTAATGCTATCTTTTTTTTAGTTAATCTTTTACTATTCAGTTTAATATGTGTGTATCTTGTTTCCGATTTTAAGATAGCACTGTAAATATAATATAATATTATAATATATATTTTGAAAGATCATCGATATATATAATATATATATATATTATTATATATATATTATATTATATATATTATTACATATATATATTATATAATTATATATATATATATATAATATATATATATATATATATATATTATATATATATATATATATATATATATATATTAAATTATAATATATATATTATATATATATATTTATAATATTATATAATATTTTAATATATACTATATATATATAGGTATTATATATATATATTTTGACAAATCCATTCGGCATATATAATTATTAAAAAATAAAGGCAGCAAAATGGATCCCGAAATTGAATCAAGGGAGGAAGATGTGTCTCCTAAAGCAACGAATTGTGTTTGATTCAATAAGTATGACTGACTCCAACACATAGTAATTCCATTCTATTACACTAAGTCTTCCTAAATTGCTTAAGAATAGGTTGTATGGAACTACATCGAATGTTTTCCAGAAATATATTAGTAATAGTATGGTCGCTTTCTTCTCGTTTACGTGATTTGCTTACATTTCTTGTTAAGGTACCGAGATGCATGATATCGCGCATTTTTTAATTTAAACCAAAAGATGTTGTCAAATTTACATAATAATGAAAATGGGTATTAAAAAAACGAAAAAAAGAAAAATTTTGCGATTCTTTTTTATTATAAAACAGTTAACAGCAGATGTTTTGAT
>JABUQX010028663.1:0-40395 GCA_015478945.1 Trachelipus rathkii | reverse complement strand
AGTTTCCTCTACCTTCTGACGTTAGCTTCCTGTCTGCCTTCAAAATTGTCAATCGATTTGGTCTAATTGTTGACAAACATTATAAATCCTCTTTCTCCAAAACAGTTTCAATCTATGTTCAACATTGTCATAAATACCTTGTAGTTCTAGTGTTGAGGAATATCCTTTGTCAGTTCAAGAACATATGCTGAGTATACTAACTTGTCGAGTCCATCACGGCATTTACCTACTGGATCCAACAACATAAATTTGAAACGATGACAGGCTTATTGCTTCATACCACTCACTACGATGCGTCTGTCCTTGTTCGAAGATACCGTAGTTTGCCTCTACTGCGACTTGTAGCTTCCTCTCTTGCCTTCCAATTCAGTCTATTTGTCTAATTGTGACAAACATTACATTACTCTCCTCCAAAGCAGTTATCAAATGGTAGGGAGGCGAACCAATTGTCATAACTATATAGTTCTAGTGTTGAAGAATATCCTTTGTTAGTTCGAGAACATATGCTGAGGAATATTTACTCCTTGCTCAATATTATAATTTTATATATATTATATTTATATATATATATAAATATAATATATTAATATATATATATTATATTATATAATTCACAACTACCAATATATTATATATAAAAAATAATTATATAATAATATATATATATATCATATCTAATATAATATATTATTATATATATTTTTCTATTATTATTATAATACACTAACTACTATTATAATTATAATATATATATATTATTATTATATATATATATATTTTATTATATATTATATATATATAATATATAAAGTATATATATATAGATATATCTGTTATATATATATATATATTATATATATATATATAATATATATATAATTATATATTATTATATATATTTATACTATATATATTTATATATTATATATATATATTATTACAGTTATTTATAATATAATATATAATTATATATATAATATATATATAATTAATATACTAGTTTTATATATATAATATACTATATATATATATATATATATATATATTAATATATTTTATATTTATATATATATATTATTATATATATCTATATATATATATTGATTATAAAATATATATATATATATATATTTACTATTATATTATATTATATTTATATATATAATGTTTATATATAATTATTTATATATATATATTATATATATGTATATATATATATGACCGAATAAGCTTCGGATAGACTAAATTTACCGCCAATAAAAGGATATGAATTTACCACAAGCGAGTTAAATTTATAACTTTCTTATTTACAGCACTAAATGTATCATTCTTATAAAGCCATTTGTCACTAGAATCCAAGTTTAAAAAAAAAAAAAGCAATAATATATATACGTTGCCTATTCCGAATGAGTTTTTTTAGGACATTAGGAATATAAGGCTCTAGTATGCAAGATATAAGTTATTTCACTTTTTACTTTTAACAAAAATACTCCTATTTAACACGTCTGTATTTTTTTCAACCATTCAAGAAGACAATTTAATCTATTAATTATTTTTATTTCAAGAATTGGCTAGTCGCAAGGGTTGCAACATTTCGCGATTTTCAAAAGTTCGCTATAATATAGCTATGCCGATATTAAGACTGTTAAAATGTTTTCAAGATTTTTTCGGATTGGCTAACCAAACATCGAAAGTTCTGGTGAATTAGAAAAGCCAAATAAACCTTGAAAATCCGTATTATAAGGGTCAAATCGAATGAAATAGTTATGAGATAAAAATGCATCAGTAGGTTTCAAAGGGTGTAAGTAAAAATTAAATGTATAAAAATTGTTTCTATACGTAAAAGAGGAATTTAACAGATGGATCCGTTCACCCCTCCTAACGTCGGATGACGATTGACAGCGTGTATTCAAACTTTAATAAAATATTATTATTTTAGAATTACATTACTTATTTTTGTTTCTGTCGCCTTATGACCTACTAGAGGGCCTTGATTTTCAAAAAAAAAACAAAATCAAAAAGGCATTAGGAGCAGTCGGGAGACGGAAGTTATTTACCTAAAAGTGGATCCAAGTCACCCCACCGACCTATTGAATATTGGGGAAGATTATTGGCTATGTTTAAACTTGATTTTTTGTAAAACTTTTAGAAACATTATTGAAAGGTCAGAGAAAAATTTGGATAAGAAATTATGTTCCCAGCATGATTTTAGAAAGGTTAGGTCATGTCTATGTCGGGAAAATTGGGTATTTTTTTTCTTTGATTTTTTTTTTTTCAAGATTCCAAAAAATTCAGGAAATTGAAGGTAATAAAGATTTTACAAAATATTAAAGCTCTTTTAAACCAAGATAAGATATAAAATGCACAGAAAAATATTTTTTAGAGATTACCAGCATTTCACAATCAATATAAAATTTTGTTTGCATTAAAATGGGTACTTGAAAATTATGTTGACTTAGGATTGTACAGTAGTATTGTGATATTAATACGAAAGTAATATCAGGTTAAAATGTTATAAAATTAATTTTGGTCGAAAATAACATGTAAAAAAGTGAATTTAACATGTTTAAGAAATTAAATTGTTTTTTCGTTAATATATTGCTAGTGTTTATTTGTTTATATTTGTTTAATTTTTTTTTAATTGATGATATTTTAAAAGTTTTTGATGTCAATCCTTTAAAATGGTATTTTTTTTCTAAAAATTCCAATTCATATCTCACATGTAGAACATTTTCTTAACTTAAATTATAGATAGATTGTGTCTAAGAGATTTATTACTAAATTTTTGGCCAAATGGAATTAGTAACCAAAATATAATATTTTTGTGGGGTTTACATATGTTTTGTACAACCCAACCCAAGGTACTTGAAAATTAGCGACTTAGATTTGTACGTAGTATTGATTTAATACTGACAAGCATAAATAAACTGTTAGAAGATGCATAAAATTATTTGGGTTGGACACAATAGATGTTGTAAACATATATATATAATTGTTACCATTGGTTAAAATCAATTCTTTTCGGAAATTATTAAATTTTTTGCTTTTAATGTTTATTTGAAAATCTAGACCCTTATTTAAAAAAAAAAGATTTTCCCCCCCAAAATTTAACATTATAAATTTAGGCAATTACGAAAGACAAAAAAATGGTGAACAAAAAATTTTAGTAAATTTTTTGGAAAATGCTTGTAAAAAATTGAAATGGGGGGAAAATAGTAATTGCTGGGGAAAATAAGAATTTGAAAATTATGTAATTACTTGTACATTATTATGTTATTAACATTGCAAGTATGGAAACTTTTAAAGATGTAAAAAAAATAGTTTGGTATAAAAAAACATCTGTCAAATTTTGCCTTGTCCAACTCTTGGACAATTTTTTATAAAATAATTTTTTTTTCTCGCAGAATAAAAATAATAGTATAGTAGATAACAATAATATAATTAATTTAAATTATTAAAGCAAATACTATATTATTAGTAAAATTACTTTTTTCCGCCAAACCATCCAACTAATACATATGAAGTGCAAACCCATTTGGTAAATAAATGACTTTTTCAATTACATTTCACTTTATATATATCGATATTGTCTTGAATTTGGCATAGAACTCAACCTTTGCACTAGTGCAGGTCCAGAATCTTTTTCATACTTTTGAAAAAGGGGGAAATTTTTTGAGTTACTTGTCATTTATTTAATTTAAATTAATACAAATATGCAATATATTCTTTTCTAACAAAAAAAAAAACCTCAATTAGTGATTCCTAATCACTTCAATTATTAAAAAAGCACATGTACTTATAAAATTTACTCATTATACCCCATGATACCGATTTTCCCCCATTTTTACGTTACAAGTAGATAAACCTTTTAAATTTATGGAATACTATTACTGATTGCATTACGGAGGAGATCCAATTGATATTATAATTTAAATTTTACTTTAATGAAAAAATCTGATCCAATAATTCTGATGCAAATTTATTGCTATGTTGTATATAGATGAGGTGTTGAAAGAAATAAGGTAGTATGCACTACTAAATGGCAATAGGTGTCCATGGGAAATAGTGAAGAGTGGGGTCCCACAGGGTTCAATGCTGGCCAGCATTTCTCATGACATATATATATATATAATATATTATATATATATATAATATATATTATATATATTATATCTTAGATTATATAATATATTTATATATTTGATACTTATATATACTATATTATATATATATTAATTTTTTATTATATTATAATTTATTATTTTACAGTTTTCACACCATGCATGGCAGAAATCCCCTAATTCAGTAGTAAATGATGTATAAAGAAACTGCAAACGCAGGAGGGTATAGTGGTTTAATATTATATACTTTTGGATTTGCACGCCCTCTATCAGAAACAGGGAATGGAGAGTCTGACAACGACCCATTTTTCTTAATAAAACAAAAAAGACGTAAATAATATAACGCAGCATTGACGAAAAAGATCTCTCTATATCAGAGCACAACACTTCCATAGGAATCTGATGATGAGTTAATTTTAAGCCTATGAATGCACAGCCAAACTGTAACTTAATCTCTTTCCTCGGCAGTCCCTCGTCGATCAGGTGTATTCTGAACGAAAAATCAGTAGCGGTTTTGTGTAGAAGCGCTTGTATGTTAAATTAAGGTATCCCTAGCATCTAAAGTGTTCCAGAGTCCTATTTTCGTCATTATTTAATACTGAAATATTAAAAAATATATTATCTAAATATTCATACACTTACTTTTATCAAATTTTAAATACTCCCGGGAAAATCGAGAGTGAGAGGTGCGAAAAGCGGTCGACAGAGAGAGCCAGAGAATGAGATAATAAATTATCCAAATTACAATAAAATCATGAGATTTAATTAACAAAAAAAGTCCGACTTTGAAGATTTTAAAAACTTATTAAGAACCCTAGACGAAAAAAAAAAAAATAAATCAAGTATTTAAATTATTTACCTGAAAAAATTAATACTAACTTATACATGTATACCATCAGGGAAACGTAGAGGGGTGTAGGAATATAAGGATAAGGCAAGCAACTAACGCTCCAGCGCGTCTTCATAGTACGTATATTATAGCAGTAGGTATTAGATTAGGACTTTAGCTTTGCTTGTTATATTGGTGTTACGCAATATCGCTCACAAAATACCCAAACCCAAATTAATGGTGTGTGCATGAGACACAGCACCCTTTAAGTGTCATACGTAGAATAAAGTGTGCGTTACGTTAAATGTTGGAAGGTAGTGCTTCTTACACCTGCGTTAATCGCTAAACTATTCGCGAAAATAAAGGATTAAGCATCCCCGAGGCATACCCAATGCGCGCTACTTACTGTACTAATCTATACTATTCTAGCTAGTATTTTATTATTTAATCATTAAATAATATATATTATTAAGTAAGTCAGAAAAAGAAATTATTTAATATACGAAATCTATAATAATAAGGCAATAAAGCAAATTATACAATATAGCGCTACCAAAAACATATCGTATATGCGGCAGAGATAGTATATATGGATGGTCGATAGTTTGAGTAGGTGAAAAGTAATACAGGAACATATTTTTATAAGCCTTTATGGCTCTTATATATTGTGGTAATACACTACCTTATAACTGCCTTATTAGATAGATATATTATATCTTCCCAAAAAAGAAAAGCCAGTGTGTTATATATTAAATTATATATATAAACTACTCTAGTTGATATGAACTACAACTCAAAGAGCCTTCCTACCTCCATCATGTACAACAATGATATAGGAAATTATATATATCATGAATATTATATAAAGGTACTTCAGGCCTCCTTTTATTATATATATACAGTTAATTATTACCATATACATAAAGGGTCATAACTATATTGTGCAATGAAGTATAAATAAATAGTATATAAAAGTAATATAGATAAATATTGATATTTAGTTATATATATAATATCATAGTATATATACTAGGTATATATAGTATATATTAAATATATATATTTATATATATATATAGAGTTTAAGTAAGGCTTACTGAGCCTTACTGTTTATTATAGCAGGAAGAAATAAGACTAGAGAAGAGGATGAATCATGTTGAAAGAAAAATATAAGAAAAAGTATTTGCTATGTTTTATATTATATATTGTTCTATTAAGCTAAATACAGTAAGACATCATATTGTTTATTCTTATGATAGTAGGCCACCCTTAGCACCGCTATCGCGTCAATACTATACGCTGGTGATATATTATATATATATATGTGATTAGGATGAAGTAATACTATTAATTTTGATATTATTAATTTATATATATAGTTATAAGGCTACCCACGTAGATAAGTATATTTATTTAGTTCAAAAAAATAGGGGGAGTAACAGATTAGAGAGCCTACCCGAAATATAATAGGAGTATAACGATATAGTTATGGTGTTTTGAGGTAGAGATTATTATTATATATGTCGTAAAGAGTTGTCGGTTTTTACAAAGAAACATGAATTTAACCAAGCTGAGCAGACCCATCCGGAATATGTCTATCTCGTAGTAGCTGTGCGTGTTGGACCATCAAGGAGAAACAGAATCGGCCAATATTAAGCACGAAGGAGGCATAAATTTTACGTTTTACAAATTGACAGTAAAAGTATACATGGGAACAGAAATTTCTGATTTATACTAAGTGGCGGAGTCATTTGCAAGAACTCACAATGTACCAAAGCTTGAAGTGAAGATTCTACTAAAATCTTCTGGGGATCATTACCGAAGCAATCGAAGCTGCAAACACTTTCGCTGATAATGAACCTTCTCTTCATGGAATGCCATGTGTAATATTGACTTATAGAAATTAATTGGTGCTCATTTTGCGTCACATATAAGGTCTCTCAAGAAATAGAGGTTAGAGTGGCAGAATCAGGATCTGATTTGATTAATTAAAAAATGATCGGCACGAAGCTGCGCAAAATACTGAATGCCAAGAGTAAGAGGAACTATTGTGAGTGTGAAATTATTAATGAAGGAATTTATGATAGGATAGTATCAATATTAATATATAGAAAATATAACCTAAAGTAATATAAAAAAATACTTAATCATTATATACTATATATATTATATATATAGCTAGAGTACAGTCAACACCACTATTGACAAGAAAAAGAAGAAGTATTTTCCCGATGATTCGGTAAATCATACAATAACTACTAGTATATTGATAATATTATATATATATTGATATATATATATATGTATTTGATGTATGATTTGTAATAGAAAGTATTCTATAGGATACCTAATATAAGATAATAAACAAAAATGGAAACTCGCAGAGGAAACACTAAAATCATACCTAGTTGCATCGCAGCAGTCTTCTATATATATTAGATACTAGGGAGTATCATTGATATTATATATATTATTTTATACATATATATATTCATACATATATTATTATAATATTATAATATATAAGTATAATATATAATATATATATGATATTATAAGTCTACTAGCTCATGGTAATAATATCAGCTACTTATATATAATATATATATGGTAACCTATAATAACTATCTGAATATTTTAAAACATCAGCTATATTATACTATATATATATATATATAGTTATAATATATGGGGATATTATATTTATATATATTATATATATTAATAGTGATAAATACGCAATAGATATATATATTACTTATGATTGAAGTATCAATATTGAGTACGAATAAAATCATAATATATAGTATATTATATAATTATTGATTATATAGAATATAGTATTAATTAAGATTATAGTAAATATTCACTCTACTATATATATTATAGGCTAATTATAGATCACTATGTGAGTAATAGTTAGCCGTAAAGCTATATATAATATATAATATTCTATATTTATATATACTGTATGTAGTATAAATCTCGAAATGAGTTATTCTCACAATATATATATGAATATGATAATTATTTTAGAAATATATATTATCATTGTAATAAGTTTCAAATAATCTTATTATAATAGTAGTATAATATATATAATATATAATATACTAATATATAATAGTTATTAGAGGCTATATTTCGGCTAATATAATAATAGCTATATATATATTTTATATAATATATAGTAATTATATCTCCATGTATAGTCATATTTTTAATGTGCTTTTTTTTACAGTATAATTAAGGTGATGTTTTTGAAATTTGAAACATCACATAAGTATGAGTAATAGTTACTAAGCTATTATTATATTACTTATACTTGTTTATGTATATAGTATTAGTATATATATATATATTATTGATTATTTAATGATGATATATA
Source organism: Trachelipus rathkii (assembly GCA_015478945.1). Classification (NCBI taxonomy): domain Eukaryota; kingdom Metazoa; phylum Arthropoda; class Malacostraca; order Isopoda; family Trachelipodidae; genus Trachelipus; species Trachelipus rathkii. Next base: position 32,057 of record JABUQX010028663.1, on the reverse strand, counting down.
TATAAGGTTAAAGAGTAAGTATATAATATTATACTAATAAATTAATATTATATTAATCAACAGGCTATTAATATAGCAATATATAGGATTATAAGTTAGAGTATTTAGAGTGAGGTCATATAAGCTTATATATATAATATTATATATATAGTATAATTATAATAATAATAAGGTAATATATATATATAATTATACTAGATATCATCCAGTAGGTGATAAGAGGCCAAGACATTGTTCTTTTCAGTGAGAGAAATTAGCAATATATATCTCACTACAACTACGTATATACCTCGATAATAATCATCTCTGTATTATATAAATAATGAGGATAGGCTAATAAGGTATAAGATATTTTTACATTAGATGTTTATACTTAGCTAATAAGTATTATGTTTATATTATTAGTATAGCATAAATATATATATATAGATGAACATAGTAATATAAAGTAATTTTATATGTTGTAGTATTGATATTCAGAAGGTCTAGCGCAAGATAAGCCAAGGAATAGGGGTCAGCAGTTGAAGCTGACGTGTTTTGATGCTCTTTAGGCGAATATTTTTGAGTCTTTTTAAAATACTAGAATAATTTACTTTGGTCACGAAGTAAAATAATTAATTTGACAATTTTATAATGAACAGTGAGGAAAAAAAGAAATCTGATTTATTAAAATATAATACTTAAAAGAAAATCTGAGCATTACACGGTTATTTTAATTTTACATGTATTAATAATTTAAATTATCGATTTGGAGAAATTTTACCTTATTTTGAAACTTTTAAGAGTTTATGTATATTCATTAATGGGCGTACATAGTATGCTTCATATTTCATATAAAAATATATAGTGCCAGGCCAGACATTATTTCTTTGCTGTTACGAGGCGAAAAAATACGAAATTTTCGCGGGTACGAAACTTTCGTTCACCCAGTGAAAATCTTACGAAATAATTTGAAAAAAAGAATTTTGAACCTCGCTCTCTCTCTCTCCTCTCTCTCTCTCTCTCTCGTATATATATAATTAGATATTTATAGTTATATAATATATATATATATATATATATATATATATATATTAATATATATATATAATATATATATTAATATATATAGTATATAATATAGTATATAATATTCCCTAATATATAAAATATATATATATATATATATATTAATATATATTATATATATTATAAGTATATATTATATATATATATATATATATATATATATATATTATTAAAATGAGATAATTAGATAGAGATATATATATATTTATTTTTTTTTCAACCCATATATATAGTAATCTTGTCAAAATCCAGCGTTTATATTCGTATATATATATTATATATATTTCTTGTTTTTAATAAAAATGTTAGTGATTATTACTATTATTGTATATTATACTATTAAATATATATATTATAATGAGAACCCCATTAAAAGCTATAATATATATATATATATAATAACTAGTATACTTGAACCTTATGGGATAGTATTTAGCAAAGATTTTGTATAGAAATAGTAGATGTCTTTATAGATAAAAGTTATGTAAATAGAAGGATATATGACTCATACTTATATATATATGGCTCATACCCATATATATAATATAATCACCTGTAATATCTATAATTTTACTTATTATTATACTTTCATGAGTTCGATTAAAATTTACCTTTATATGAAATACGTATAATGCACTTAATTGGATATTTGCTTGCGGTATAAAACATAGTTATAAAACATAAATGCCCTCAATTTACTAGTAGTATTTATATATCTGCAAAAATACTTTTTGTAGTAAATAAATCTCTCTAATACAGTATTCTGAGCAGCTCTCTAATTATTTATGGATCCGTGCCGCCTGCGCCTATTGCGGGCCTATGCCGCCGGACTCATGTGCGCTTAGCGCCGTCATTGCGCCTACCTTATATTTTTATTTGTTTCACATCAATTGCGCCTATGCGCCTCATGCAGCCTTTTTGCGCTTTGACAGCCTGCGTAATTTAGTGCCAGGTGGATATGTATCGCTAAATTTAGTTGCAAAGTAAAACTTTAGTGCGAATAATAAAACGCATGCATTGTGCCTAGAAGCATTGACACATTTAATAATTTTTGTAATTAAAAACACTGCCTACAAAACATAAATATTGTCTTATCAACGTCCTCTTTTATCCTCGAGATATACCTTAGCTTCGGTCACATGGTTTGTCGCCCCAGTTGACGTTTTTTCAGCACGACCTGCCAAGACGTTTGATAAATTTTCAGTCAGCCCATAGTTCTGCCAATTATTTGTTCAGTATAAAGAAACTATTAATTATCGACTAGTATTAACTTCTATATATTATACTTGAATAAACTATTATTTAATTATATTTAATTAATAATAACTTTTTTATAAACTATTTCGAGTATCATACTTGATCCCACTACTTATTTAAGAGGAAGAATCTCAGTAAATCTAGTATTATTTAAGTACTACCGTATATATGCTCATTACCCACTATAGTACTCAGCCTATACACAATTTATTATATATAGTTACTGCAGGTTGAGTATTTCATTTAGTAGTCTTTAGTACTATACCAGGGTAGAATAATAATAAACTATCCTAATAGTACTGATATCCGCAAGGATATAAGTAGTAGATTTGGAACCCCTCCGAGTATGATAAGTTCTACACTCGGTGTTTTTAGAATGATACAGAGTTTGCCACGCTCTTCTAAGTTCGTGAACCTTTTTGAGAGAGGGTATAATTCCCAAAAATTGCTTGTGTTGGTCAACCCTCCCTTGTTCATAAGCGCTCTGACCATGATATAGGCGCAAAGAATTGGCTGTGCGCCTTGCTTAGTCCGGCCGTTTTTTAAAACATATGTTTTGCGACCTACATAATTGGATAGTGCGCCATAGGCGCATAGGCCATAAGGCGCAACTCAATTCATAATGACGGAATTACCAATACAATATAAAAGAATGAGAAATAATGATTATCAAAAATTTGTAGTTAAAGTAATTCCATAGTATATATATAATATATACTCTATTTATTATTATAAATAATAATTATTGTGGTAATTATATATATATATATATAATATATATATACTATAGTATAATATATACTAGAATTAGTCCGTTTCTGAAAGTCGAGTTGCTTGGACACACACCGCATGCTAACTCAGCGAGTTTTAATTACGTTTGATAATATCCTTTTATTTTGTATATAGAATAAAAAGTTAAAATATTTAATGTGATATTTAATCCTTTATATATAATTAAAAATATGAAGTGAACATTAATGGATATCATAGTTATAGTGTAGCTATTTTATATTCAGAAAAAGCTCTAAAGCTTTATCTAAGGAACAACTTTAATTTTGTTAAAAAAATCTATATGGTAAGGTACTCTAACTTACCCAAGCTCTCCCACCCAAAAAGTACAGATTGAATAACTGCAACTATGTTAAGATGAAGTATTTATTGTAATTCGGACAGAATGAGGAGAGTGATGAGATAGATCAGATGATAAGATGGGGTTATCGAGAACTAGTATTATTTAGAGAATTAATACAGAGCATATATAGTAATATATATAGAGATAGAGAAGTATAGTAGTAATATACAGATTCAAGGGGAGGGGAAGACAATAAACCTATAAAGACATGTGTCTGATCGATCTTATAATATTATTAAGATGATATAGAGTATATATATTAATATATATATAGATATAGTAAAAGATATAGTAAGATATATATAGATATAGATATAATATATATATATGAAATATATAATATAATAATAGAGATATATATATACATAGATATAGTATTATATAGTAAGGAAATTGTAAAGAGAATTTTTATCAATAATAATAGAATTTTTATGTCTTATTATATCATAATATTATATAATTACCATATTATTTTATATATATAATTATATTACTAGTTATATAGTATCCCTATATACCATATCATATAGTACTATAATATGATAAATATATATATATTATAGTATGATTATGTTTTACTCTCTAATAAATATATATATTTATATATATATATAATATATAATATATAATATATATATAATATTATGTATATATCTATATTAATAATTAATATTATAATATATATTATATAAATATATATATTAATATTATATAATATTATAATTTATATATATATAATATAGGTTAGTTAATATATATATTATTATTATATATATATATTAATATAAATCTCATAGAACATATTATTATAAGTTTGAGTTATGTACTCCTGGACTTACCTAGTCTGGGATGGCTGTCCAAAATTTTTAAAGATAACGGACTCTGACAAGTAGGAAATCAACATTCAGTCGTAGCTCTATCCAACTAATTAAGGTATAAAACAAAGACCTAGAATTATTATTTCATAATGGAATATGCTTCATTTCAATTTGTCTGTTTTTCCCCCCCTCTAATTATGCATTTGCATACTTTTGTAAATTTAACGAGGGTAATGGCATGTAAATTTGACTGGTGCAAGATTTTATTCTACTAGTAACGAATAAGGTGTGTATTATGAAACTACTTCAAATAAATTAACTTTTATGATAGGCTCAAGCAAAAATATTTTATAAATTGACAGTCACAAATAATTAAAACAAATTTACTGTAATAATTTCACTTGACTGGAAAAGTAGGGTAATCAATAAGAATAATCCTTAGAATAAGTCTTGTTAAACAATTATGATATTTTATTTGAGTATCCCTGAAAAAGTGAATAATGGACAAATAATGGACAATCAACTCTACAAGTCTTAAAGTCTGCTATCAGTTCATAAATTTCGTTCTTCTCTACCATGTATGCTTGACCAAGTTTGGATCAAGGATTCAAGATTAAATCAGTGATATCTGAGGCTAAAACAGATGCAAAAGACCTTACTAGATATATTCAGATAAGTATGTCTTCCGCATAAATATATGTGACAATTGATTTTAACTTAATAATATATTAAATTTACTTTGAATATATATCTAGATATACTAAGCATGCTATAATATAATAATCAGTGTAACATATTATTTTCACATATCCTGTAATACAAAGGAAATATATTTGTCCGACACTCAACTAACGAGAAGTCTGCAATTAATACACGATTTAATAAGACAAGTAATGAGTTGATAAACCTTTTGCCAATCGTCATTGAAAAAGATAAGATAAGTTTATAAATTTCAACCTTGGTTTGGGGTTTTGATTTAAATGTATAAGATAACAGTGTATTGCATATACAGTAGATATGTCTTAAAAATAAATGCTTCATTTGAGGTGAAAATTCATTATATTTTAAAGAAGAACCCGTGAATCTGTCCTTTAGAGTAACAGCCATTACAATGAATGACATTACAGTTTATAATTTGAAATATATGAATTTTCTCTAAATACTTCTGGTATTGTATTGTATTGTATTATTTTTTAATATTATTAATTTGTAATTATAAATTAAGGGATAACAACAATAATATGAAATAAAATTGTTTTCATAGAATAGGTAAGTCATTGAACGTAAGAAAAAAGACAATAGCTATATTTTAAAAATTTTCCACTTGCACTACGAGTATATATATATTTAGGCCCATACATTTTCTTTTGTTGTTAATGACATTAAAAGCTTCAGATTCTAAGAGGTCCTTTTCTCTACAAAGGAAATCTCCAAAAGTTAGTTTAATTCATTGGTTTTGTTAACGACCAATGGTATGTTACGTTTTTGTTAAATATTACTATGACAATGCGAAATTAAAACCGGTTTGTTAGAGAAATGATAAGTTTCGTAAGATATTACTGTGTTAACTGACGATGATGTGTTAGAAACGTGAGCATAGGATAAGTTTTTGCTGGGTTATGTTAGGTTTGCATCGAGAATTTGCAATGTCTACCGTTTATTTCATTAGTCAAAATGATGTTATTATATCGATATGGAGGACACTTTGATGAATGTAGTGTCAGTTTATAGTTCATGATGCTGGTATCTTTGATAGATTGGTCACTTTGTTAAGTGGTTTTGTTAGATAATACTGCATTAGCTGTTGCTGATATGTTGGAAAAGTGGGGATACATTGAGTTTTGTATGTCCTGTTAGCTACTTTACCTTAATAAGTGGGGAATTGTTGTGAATGTTAGGCAGATATCATACGTGAAGTATGTTAGTTTGTCGTGTTACGTTATATTCTAGTTCAGGTTATATTATTTTAGCTTTATTGATGTGAAAACTTTGATTTGTCAGCATGTATTTCGTAGGTCTGTATGATAAATAGTGGAAGGTTATGATAAATGTTTGTTAAATATTACATGTTAAGGTAAAAAAAAACAATATGTTACAGATACGTTTGAAAAAAGAGTGAACAGGTTACGTCTTTATGGCCAATGTTAGTTACTTTACAGCTGTCTGTACGGAATTTTGTTAATGTTGAGTTTATTCGGACTTGAGGATGTAGGTTTGTCGTGTACATTAATTATTAGGTTCAGTTAGATGATATTTGCTTTATTGATTGCTAAAGCTTTGTTACGTTAGCGTATATGCATTGATCAGTGAAAAGAACTATTTTTATGTATGTTTATCCCAAAAATGATACTCGAAATATAGAATGATAGATCAATAGATCATGGAAGTGGGGTGGGGAGGGGAGAGGGTAGGGCGGATGGCTTGATTTACTGATATTGATTTACAGCTTAAAATCAGTAAAACTATTACACTTTACTATGATTTATACAAAGAACTTGTTATTTATGTTTGATAAAACTTTGTTCTTTTTTATGGTTATGTTTGACAAAAACGTATTTTGTTTGCAAATATTCGTTGGGAATATGATAATTTAGGTATGGTTATGACGAAAATTTTGTATAAATTTTACGGAAGTTGATGTAAAAAAATTCCGTACGTTAGCTTTATATTCGCTGTCAGTATGATAATTAGACAAGGTTACACTAAATTTTTGTTAAATATTAACATGTTGATGCAAAATTAACATTGATATGTTTATAGATACTGCTTGAAAAAGTGTGAATAGGTTACGGTTTGTACCTGTTGTTAGGTGCCGTTTACTGTTGATAAGTATAGAACTTTGTTAATGTTAAAGTTTATTTGTGCTTTAGGTGTGCTAGGTTTGTCGTTGTACATTATATTCTTAGTTCTGGTCAGGCCCGGACTGGCCAGGTCGGCTGGTCGGCGATTGCCGAGGGCCCCCGGCAATGGGGCCCCGGAGAGAGCCCCCAAAAATGGATACACATACTTTAGAATTATACATTCAGAGTAATTTGATTATTAATTTCAGTAATCTTAACGTTTACAATCCATTTTAAGCAGTTGCCAGTTGGTTTTTGTTTATGGTAGTCTAACTAACTTCTTACTTTACATTTTACTGTATTACTTTTAAGAATTTGTTACAACATATCGTTACAATCGCAGCTACAGTGATTACATTACTTCAGAAACTGGAAGATCGAATTCACCCCTTTCAATTGCATGGAGGTTTCTACTCTCTGCACCTCGTCTTGGTAGATATTGAGAGGGATTTTTGGTGATTTTATTGTGAGAGAGAGAGGAGGAGAGATAGGAGAACTAAATTATAAGAGAAATGTTGGGTAATTGTGAATAGAGATGAGGTGAGATGAATGAGAGAGAGAGATGGAGAGAGAGTGAGAGGAGAGAGAGTAGAGAGATAAAACATTTCTTCTTCTACGATTTTTCATTTCGTTGAAACTATATCCAATTGATTCGCCATCTGCGTCTTGAGATTACCTGAAACTTTATAGAATTTGAATTGAATCCAGTGTTCAAGAACTTTGATTTATATATCAATCGGAATTTGATTCTTCAAATGATTAAGAGATTTTACAGAAGGTTTGATATAAAAAATGAAACTAATTGATATATCTTCTCATTAAAGAGCATGAGTTATTTCGACGTTCTAAAAAGTTCTTAAAACTCTAATAGACTTTTCATTTTGAAAGTAAATATGAATTATATGTATTTTATTATAGTAAATATTATGTATGTTTTTATTTTATTATTTATGAGTATTATTTTATGTATTTTTTTGTGATATGGTTCCTGAGTTATTAGTACTATATATTATTTTATTATGGCGAAAATGTATATTATTATGTATAATATAGTATATTATATATATATATTTATTTATATTGTTATTATTTATTGATTATTTTATATATAATTTATATTGTTTTTTATTGATTTTATTATTTTTATTTGGTGTTATTATTATTATTGGTCATCAAACACAATGTCGTTTTGACTTATTAATTGATTATATAAATCCCACAGGATAATAAAAACCAAAAGTGCTAAAAATTGTGGGACCTGCCTGTTCTTACCAAAACCGTCCTTTCTTTTCATTCAGTGGGCCTCTAGTGTGTATTCTAAAAAAAATTAATGAAGTGAGCCCGGGGAAAGATGCGGAAAAAAGTTGGTGGATCCTTTCCCGGAAGCCTCGCACACAAAATTTAATCTGCTAGTTTTTGAGTTCTTGTGGTATTATTATTTGATATATTATTATTAGTACTATATGTTAGCTATATACTATGTATATGATTGTTTAGTGTAGGTATTATATTAGATATATTTTTATATACTGTTTATATTTATTATATATTAGTATATTATATATATATATTTACTTATGTTATATTATATATTATATAAGAGTAGTTATAGAAATCCCAAGTATTAAATAAGTATACTGCTATATCGAAATTGTATATCTTATTAATATATAGGGTAGTATGAGATTATATATTGATTATATAGTAATTATATGAGTATATATTGTAGTGTAGTAGTGATATAGGTATAGTAATATATTGGTGGATAGTATATATAGTAGATAGGTATAGTAGTATTATATTTTAGGTATAGTAGATTATTCGTATATGTAGGGGTGGTATAAGTATACTGATATACTATTGCCTGTATATATAAGATTATATACTATTATTTATATATATATAGGAATAGGTAGTGGTTATAGTATATTTATATATAGTATATTATATATTGACGGTATGTATACAATATATAGAGTATTATGTTAGGGTATATAGGGTATATATATTATAATATAATATACGTATATATATATATATAAGCTTGTATATTATATGATACGTGATTTGTAGTACTTATAGTAATAGAATACTTTAAGGAATAAAATCAAGCGTCCATATTTAGATTTAGTTTATAAGTAGATATTATAAGTAAGGGTTATAGTTATAATATAGTAGGTATATACTATATATTAAGGGGATATAGTAATAGATATATATGCATATACCGGGTGGTATGATAGTATTAAGGTGTATATATCGTATATTATATACAATATATATAGTAGTAAGTATATATAAAGGGGCAGCGATATTTTCCCTGAATTATGATTTTGATATCTGATATTATTATATATATAGGATGTGTTATGGTGATATAGTAGTATGTACTTATAATAGGCGCTAAGGTTAAGTATATATTAGCTATGAAACTGGTACGGTATGTAGGTCTTGTATAGTATTAGCGAGATTATATAGTGTTAGTTAGATATTAGTATATATATATAATAATAGGTTATACCCGTAGCATTTATATATAGTAGAATTATATATATAGGGTAGATGATTATTTAAGGTATTAGGGGTATAGTGTATGATGGTGATGTATATATAGTATTAGTATAGTTAGTTATATATTATGTATAGTTATATAGTGTTTAATTTTAGGTGGGTTGTGTAGTAGGTTATATTAGTGATTTGATTGGGGTAAGTATAGGTAGGTTATTTATTTATAGTGATATATTAGTATAGTAGGTATATGTAGATGTTAGTATGGATATATAGTGATATATATATATATTAGGTAATAGCTAGAATTAATTAAGGTAGTATATCAGTATACCGTATATATAATAGTATATATATAGTGTATTATATAATTGAGGGTATATATATATATATAGGTAATTAGTGAATAGGGTATATAGAGTGAATATTTTATATTATTAGTATAATGATGAGATATATATGGTTAGAAATATCAGAAAAGAAGCTGCCGTTGTAAAAAAATCATTAATTCAAAATGAAATGAGTATAACGTCGGCTTCTCTCGGCAGGTATTCATCAAGAACTAATACAAGCTCTGACACAGAAAAATAATATGAAGAGAACCATCATAGACGCCTGATGCCTGCCTCATAGTGAGAAAATTAGCCTTTTACCTACGCTCATTACCCATACGGCAGCTCATGGCACAAGATGATATCTCCATTATCTGCGCTCCCCACAACCCTTTAGAGACCCCGAATACACCGAATACTCCAGATTTTAAACAACTACGTTATTGAAGATCCGGAAAAAGCATTAATTTTAAAGTTGAAATTAGGCAACATATCTTAGACAAGAACTATCCGGTAAAGTGCATCATATGATACCTGATATTTACCGATGTTTACATCTAGGATATATAAGATAGCACATGCTAGAAATATTCCTTTCAGCCTCTATTGAACAGCACCTGTCAAACATACATACTAACTTTTTGAGATACACAAAGTCAGCATTATATTCATCTACATCCGAGCAAAATAATAGCGATACTGTATATAGAAATATAATTTACATCAAGATAATACTTATCTGTCTATAACAACAAAATTGTACCAATATATATAACGACATTTCTTCCCATAATGCTATAAAAATTATCTATCTTACAAACTCCATAAAGCAAAGGAAGACAGGTTTTCTTCCATCTGACTTTGTATCAGACATTGAAACACAGGAACGAAGTAAGTGTATCGACCGACTTTCGCTAATATTTGAATTCCTCGGAGATAATTACCAGGAGACGCGCTCAATTAAAAGGGGATTATGACAAAGCTAAAGCGATCTAAACCGCGCCCTATAATAGATAATATGCCCTAAATTTATTTACCGGATTTGTGATTCCTCTCAAAAGCTTATTAATGACTCGTTCATCGTCTAAACACAATAGTGATACATATGAATTCGGTAATTGAAAATATTATCTTATAGAGGTATATCCTAGATAACTCTCCGATGAATTGTATTTAATAGAATGAACTTCGCAACCTAAGCTGTCATCAATTCTAATGAAGGAGCTTTGTAAAAGAAGATGAAAATAGGAAGGCAAGATGAGGCCGGTAAAACCCACTGACTGTGGTTCAAGAGTCGACAATAAAATTGAGATACAAAGCAGGAGAGTGAGAATCAGTCAGGGGTTAGACTAATCTAATATATCCGTTACTACAGGTAAAACAATGACCCGCAAATTAATAAGGAGAAGGGAATGAGAAGGCGAGACCCGATACATCATCCTCATAACGTTATAGTGAGGGGAGATGAAGGTAAAGACCGATAATAGCTTTCAATAAAGTAAAGAAGAAAAAAGTGAGGCAAAGTAGTAAAGGTACACGGGGTCATATCGCATGTAAATCACTAGAGAGTATTTAGGTTTGACCTTTAAAGGATGTCTTCCCCAATAAGGATTTATTGACTATTAGAGAAATACTAACTATTGTGTGTGGTCTTCTTTTGTGAAGTCTATATGGTAGAGAGATACATACTCATCCCAAGCTCGATCTGTGGTAGGATATCCCTGATGGCAATAAGTCAGGACTTAGATAAAAGGCCAATTAAATCTAGAGAAGAGGAGATCGACAGACCACGGGATCATATATATTTATTGAAAGTAAGTCGCCAATCCTGAACCCTTGAGCAATGTAGACATCATTCTACCCCAGTATTACGCCCAACAGTTTTGATCTTTCAGCTACACACTGTAGCTAACACAAGCTTAGATTTAGTCGATATGGAAAAATGGAATAAAGACGGATATATAAAGCCCGCTAGAGTCTTATCAAACAGATCCAGCAGGATAGATTACCCTAAGAGCTCTTCGACCAAGTGAGTTGAAAAAGGACAACAAAGCCACCCAAATCATGGAGAGGTATCAACACATAGCGCTCAGTATTGAGGACAAGCTGTATATGACTGAAGACCTAGCAGACAACGGGATTTTAACTGAGAGTGAAAATGAAGAATAGATGGAGTATAAGAAGATAGGATGATATAATAGAAGAGAACAGACATACCTGATCATCCTATCATTAGTATAGGATAGAACTAATGTATAAGAATTTTATTAATCGCGGCGCAAAGACGAGGAGACAAACGTGTAGAGACATCATAAATGTGTTAGATACGAATAGATTTTAATGCAATAGAGGAAAACCCTAGTCAGAAAATACAACAGAAAGCGAACAAAAGAAGATCGTCATGACTCTCAAAGTATAGACTCATCGAGCGACACTTTTCAACATCTGATCAGCCGTTCCTACCATTGCTCCTATTAACTTTTGATTAAGTATAGGCAGACGTAACGCACTACATACAAAGTATATTGGTTTAACACTATAAAGTGCTATAGAGTGTCAGTATCTCACCGCCCGGCTGCATCTAAACAGATTCGGGATAAAGGAAAGTGAGCATATACCGATGTAGCCCAACCTCATCTCCGTTAACGACCATATTTTAACCAAGGAGTGGTGCGAGTTTAAATGACAGTAACGCCGAACCGCTCATAAGATTAGATAATACAACTAACCTTGGCCCTATCTACTAAGAGAAAAATATTTACCTCAACTACTTTCCAAAATTAGATAATTAAATGACGAGTAGGAAAGAGTATTAAGTTAGCGGATTATTCTCTTGCACATTTCATCGTGAGCAAGTGTTGTCGTTTTGCTTATACTATTCCCCATAACTTTAGACTCTTCTTCTACACAGATAATTTAGATCTAATTCAAAAGGAGAGGAATTGGCATATAAGATAATATTAGTACTATAAGTCACCTATTAGGCCGGTCACTCGTGTGGAGACCTATATTTTGTTAGGGAAGGTGATTCTCTGGAGGAACATCTTACAATAAAGTGATAAGGGACCTCAAGAAAAATATATAGAGCAGTTGAGTCCCCACTGCCGAATGATGCTGCAGAGAGGCGTGGGTGATCAGTATATGGGATCAACCAAATTTGTCGTACTAAAACCAATCCAACATGATCGTAAATATACTAGGTGATAAAGATTCTTTTACCTAAACGTCTAGTGAGACGAAGCTCATCACATGTCACAAGACTGAGATAAGCGCACGCGAACGTATGATAAATCCGAGAGGCATTACTTTCTTTATCGATTAAAGAGATGACTATACACTGTGATTGCGCACTGCGCGACTGATTAATACACTACTGCCTAATCGCTGGATAAAGACATCTATTGACTCATTAGTTTCAGATACCGCCAGGACCATTAAACGTAAACAGCCGCGGATGAACCTCGCTCCTATATAAGCTAGTGTCTATAGCCATCGATCTGATGCAGTGTATCCACAGAGATAGCGTGAATATATGACATATGCCTGCTTATATACTAGTTCGTGATCTGTGCGGTATAGGAAAGCGACCTCTAGTGGGCCTTCGGATTTTCCATAGGAAAAGCATCGTATATTATAGAAAGAAATCTATGCCTCGAAAGTGAGAAAGTGCGCAAAGTGAAGGCCAGACAGAGATAGAAAAAGAGACACGGAGAGGAGCCTACCGAAAACACCCAACCCTACTTCTCGCGTTCCCATACGCAAGCGTGATCGCGAGAAGACACAGTACCGAGAGAGGCGTTTGCAAAAGAGAACTAGCATAACGCCCACCCTACAAGTACCTCTATGTGAGAGTCAACAATTGAGGGCCAAATCCGAAGATTTATCTGAGTAAGTATATTTCTGTGTGATTCCCTGAAAATGTACCATTGTAAAGACATGATATAGATGAATGAGATGGATGTGAAGATATTATATAGAATAGATTATGAAGTAAGTTGAAAAAGAAAAGAGACTGTAGTGTTGTATCAAAAGCTGCAAGAAATATCATTCGGATACCTAAAACTACCTGACCTTTGAATTAACATCTAAGTGATTTTGTAAGCTAGAGAGCAGGAGAAGTTTTATTTACTAAGACATGCAGTACTGTTACAGTAAATTCCGAGTGGACTGCTTATGAAGTGCAAATACATAATCAGTACCACATATTAATGTGATTAACATCTGGTTATCTCCTATCTAAGATAGTAAATTATCCATCGTTTGGTGACCCGATTCAATATAGTGCGTGCTATTACAAGGAGTAGCGATTCCATAGGAGGAATGGAGATAATCGATAAATTACTAATGTCATAGAACAACTAATCTCGTGTAGAGGAGCAACTATAAGACGTAATGAAGGATACTAGATAATTGTATACAGTTTACTTCTATTACTGTTAGCCACCTGCATTTCAAAAGTCTCATCCGAAGTGACATCGTGAGTCAAGCCGAGGCTATTACCAAAGAGATCTACAAAAAAGTAATAGAAGAAGTATGTCAATAGAGCAAGAATGCAGAGAGTTGTCTATATAACCCATCCGAATATCTATTCACAGAGATCTTCAATCAGGCTGGAACGTGAAGTTCTATAGAAAGCCGCTCGCTCAATGCGAATACACATCAACGTGATTTGAGCAACTAGAGATATGGAGGATGCAAATGTGCAGTCCGTGGTCATTATATCACACTTTCAATATCAGAGTTTCTAAGATCTGTGATAGCTGCTTTACCAATTACCCACTAAGAATTATACAATCAGTTACGATATAAACAAAGTACAGATTACCTAAGTCCATGCCAAATAGTGGTACTTGTCTATGGACAACTGCGGATTATATTTTCTATATCTACTAGAGTGGTCACTCACTGAAAAAGGACGTAAGGTATAACATACATAAATAGCTACGTAGTGGATTGACGAACTTACTTGCCGAAGTGTAGAATGCTGTCACTACCAACGGATTGAAGAAACATAGAGTTGATGAAGTAGCTTCAAATGAATAGAAACTATAAGAGACGCTATAAACAAGGGTTTAGTGATATGTCGATGTGTGCGCTAGGTATGATTATATAACAAAGATCCACTCATATCCAATTAATCAGATCTTTCAAGCGACCTTTTAGTAGTTTCCCCTACTAGCATCTCCCAATACTGCACAAACACTAAACATTATATACGTATACCTCTAAGAGTCTTTTATCAGCGTTGTGTATAACACTATTTAAGATATGTGTGATTCCCGGTCCCAGCGATATTAGAATCTGAGAAGAAGGGAACTGTCAGATATTGAGTACGCCACCATTAGAAACAATTAAAGACGGAACAGCTAATATGAAGTGGAGATTGAACTAGAAAGTGTGGATCACCTAGAATTAAGTAGCACATCACTCTATATTGATTAGTTTTAACCACTATCTGTGACTTGAAATGACTTTGATATTTTATCCTACTACCAGAGTAACTCCATTATAATGAAATTAGTTACCCTTTAGCATATTGAATAGCCCTCATCAGATGATCAAAATTAGTTCTGAAAAACCACCTCTGTAGTCTGCAATACGCTACTAGTCTGGCCCACAAGTAGAGGTTCGTAATTCTAAACAGAATCGATCGTTTATCCAGACTGGGCGAAGCTCTTTTGAAAAAGAAGGTATAATTAAAACACCATTTAAAAAAGAATTTATAGGAAAATCATTCGAGATGTTGAGAGAAGAAAATTAATAAAAGGGTAAAAAGAAATCTTATATATAGTTATCTAAGTGATCGTGGCTTCCTTACTAATCTAAGTCTGTATTTTGCTCACTCATTGAGTGAATTACAAATCTTAGGAGATAGATAAAATGTACTAATGTTCTCATGATCTAACAATAGTTATTAAAAAGACAAGTGCTACTGAAATATGTTAATAGTTCGGTTTCGCAGAGAACAACACCACACGAATCTCGTAGTGCTCGTTGACTCCAAGCACTCTATTGTAATAATATCATATAATTTTATACGCAACATTCCTCATGTAAACGGATCTAACTCGATACTCTGCTTTGATAGTAGCGAACAACCCCTTTGTACGAATCTGAGAAAGAGTATACACACTGCAGAATGTTATAAACGCGTTATCCTTTTTACTCAAATAATAAATAACACAACAAATATTGACATTCGACACTTATATGATAAATAGATGAAGAAATAAACTTAGCTGAATCGTGCTACCACAAATAACTTTCTCCCTAGAGCTTTACATAGACACATAAGAAGTTAACTTCGTGCTAGATACAGACGCAGTAGATTACCTAGATATCGAGTCTTGTTCGTATCAACGTATGCAGATGAAGGAATAGAAAGCCAGTACTATATATGTGTTCCCGGACAGCTATCTAGATGAGGCAGATGAGATTTTTATATTATAACTATTTAGTTAATACGATCGAAAAGGTGAGGATCTTAGCGCTGGTGTTCTGCTTGCAAAAGTTAAAGAACACCGTATTCGGTTATAAGGTTACTTATCATCTAAGCTCCAGACAACCAACCTCTTAACTGCTTTATTTTATTAAAAATTAAGTACATGCCAGACTGCGTTTAGCTACTAGGATATGAATTAATCTTAAGGCTAAAACACAGTTCTAACACCCCCATAGTGTTACAAATAAAAAAGTCGAAAGAAACAATATATGTTTGCCCGCAAAGCACTTATCGGGTCAGCGCAATACCAGCACTTTGATATGTAGTGCTCTGTTTCAAGATGAAAAAACAGCACGAAAACCTTTATCCATGATAGTAAACCACAGAAATAGAATAGACACGTTTCTAGATGACAGGAATATTCACTAACAAGATAGAAGTTTGTACCCGTGCGAAACTCTCATTTATTACGCTCGATTGAGTCGGGTTGATCAATATATTCATTATGAGAATCAAACAGAAATGTACCGCAGTGTACGTACGAATAAATATTTGTTTTTATATATGTCCAGAGAATAAGAATGATTATTCTCTACTATCAAATTAAACAACACACCCACACATTCTTTTAATTAGAAATATAAAGCAATTACTTGCCACTATCTGCATGTATGGAACAGACTAATATAAACACTTATCTGAAGACTTGCTGACACCAGTTAGTGATGTATTTTTGTATAGTTCGTAATTAGATCAGTCTATCTGTCATTGCGTATCGTTTTATTCTTGTGGACTTCGGTAGGTTTCAGCAAATAATCTGATAAACCATAGTTATTATGACAGTTATGGTGGATCAATCAATTTATTCATTTTTCTCTATGGTTTACTTAAATAATTAGACTGATTAGGCAAGTAGTAGATAACTTAGTAATTAGTCAATGTGATTTATGGTCGAGCGTGCGCTCAGAACATCAATAATGAGTATTTTAGAGAGTCCTTAAGACCCCTTGTATCGGCAGAGATTTAATCACTGATTGGCCGCTGCGTGGAACACACCTTTTCTCATCTCGGGTCATGTTTGACGTCATATGAAAAAGAAAAATTGCCTTCTTGTACCTAGATACAGGAGCCAAAAATTAATAACATTTTTAGCTTTGTGCATATGAATTACACACAAATCTTGCACCACTATGTCGAATTAGTGACTATGTAATGAGACGGATACGAGCAGTATAGAAATAATTATTTCTTTCTCAAGAGAGATCTATTATGTAGACATAAGTGCACTCTTCAGCCTCAAAACCCTTAGTGTCTTTTCCGACTAACTGCCTGTGCGAAGTTACGAGCCAGTATGTTTAACGTAACCATATTGTTTATGATGTCGTAGTGAAGTCGAATTAAAAGAGTAATATTGTTAGTAAAATGAAAGAGACATACTGGACAGTTGGACGATTGGAAAGAAGGTTATGTTTAAGTTATGATGTGTAATAGTAATAGACCTAGTAAATATTATATGAAAATTACTATTTCTATGCTGGCATATATATACCGAATATTGCACAACATCACAGATTTTATGCGTTTGATATAAAATTTATACTTCCTAGAGTAAGATATTCTGCCTACAGTAAAGTCGCTAAAATTCAATAGGTTTCCAGTTACGTATAATATTACTGTCTCTATTATTAGTGTGGTCTTCAAGACAGCGCTCACTATTCTTTAGCGATATAGCATTGTTTACAATATAATCAGATGGTCCCTAGAGATGCCTATGATTATGATCAAATCACCATAGTAGTAATTAAGGCCTGTAGAAAGATGTATCTATATTATTTCGACAGTATAGTAGCAAAATTCAAAGAGCTTCAAAACGATGTCAACTAAGTTGACATATATCAGGAGAGATAATGTCTGGTCATATGAGCGAAGTAATAAGAATTACTCGCGGATGATATACTACCATCTCAAAAATTACTTTGGGCCCCCACAAAAAGGAATATATGAACTCATGTCGCCTCAAGTCTAAAATTGAGTAGTTCACTCTATTTTTTCTGGACTGTATTCATGTTCTGCGTCGGTTAAGAGGTCACTCATCATATCTCGTCAATGTGCTGTCTCTATCAAATATGGTATCATGTCTAAGATCTATGCATATTGTATGTATAATTCACGAGAACCAACAGATGTAATCTCCGATGTTTATAGCATATCTATTCACAGTTGATGTAGAAGTTTATGTATATTAAACAGACTAAATACATATCTATATTAAATTAGTCTCAAGTTATATATATATTCGACTATCCATAGATACTACATCATCTAACACATATTATATCGAGATCTAGATCAATCTACACATAGACAAGGATTAAGGGTTTGGGAGAGTACTGATGGGTGGAATGGGATTTCTATCTGCTGTCGTGAAAAACAGAAATACTTCACGAGTCACTATAATATCTTATGTCAAGAAAATGTACTTCGAGAACACACACAACGCCAGTGAGGAGAGAAGATTAATTGTCTCAAAAAAGCTTCCTAAATATAAAACAAAGAAGAAAAGGAAATGTGCTTATTGTGATTAAAATGGCATATCATATTAATGCATAGTTTATGAACCATCAGAGTCCCTTCAGAAGATTCAATGAAGAAGACGAAAAAGAGAAGAGGGAGGAAAGAGAAGTATGGAAGGAATGCGAAGAGACCGAAGCAAAGACAGATAATAGAACGTAAGAGAATATATATTAGAATAATAATATAGTGAATTGAGAAATAAACCCTTCACTATCCCAACTAAAAATTCAATAATTGGTATCTTACACCCATAATTCTATTCCAAATACCCGTAACTCCCAAACTTAAAAATCACCCCCGACACATCATATTTTTCCAATTCAATCCCATTACCCACAATCTACACCAAGAAATGACATCAATTATGAATCTACATCCCCTCCATATCAACCTCTATACATAAGAATCAATACGAATTTCACTATAAACTCATCGCCTTAACTCAGTAATAATAGTACAACCGACCCCCGTGGGGAACCATAAGGAGAAAGTAACGAGCGCTCGGCGTAAGAGATCTTTTACATGCTAGAAGCAAGAGCGAGGGCAGTTTCAGGCTTTGTAGGCGACTATTGAATCCTATGTCTCCTCGCAACCCGCGAGCACCGGCCAGACAGTCACTTCTATAAGTCACAACGTAAAATTGTAAACTCCCAAGAACTCCTCAATTATCATCTGCGGTGCTTAGAAAAAAGAGTTCAGAGCGCATCTCTCATCTGCGCGACAATTCGCAAAGTTCCCTAGACTCCTGCTTTCAAAAATGAGAGTCTACAGGCGGCCCTGCACATCGAAAGGTGTGCTCTATCTGTGTCAGCGCCTCTCGAAGACACTGCCCTGTGACAATTTCGTCAATCTTTCCCCAGCGAAAGTAGCCACTATCCCGAGGCCTCGCGATACGTGATAGCACAGCCGAAGTAGTCACCAGATAACAGAAAACAACCCGCGTCCCCCGAAGGGGGGCAGTAGGACAGAGAAAGTGCAATCATACCCGAAGTTACTCCCGAATAGCAAAAACCAGGAGAAGAAATTCAGCGTGACTCAGCGACAGAGTGCTTCACAGAGTTGACAACCACTGAAATACTCAATAACAGCAAGGACTTACTCATTTGAACACCACATTGTGGCGTGAATACTTTCGATTTGCCGCCGGGGTCTACATCACCCAAGCGTCTATTTATAACTACATACTTATTCCTAATTAAGAAAAAATGTCTAGGTGGAGATAGAACACGGTTGGTTTAATTTCACTAATCTCTTCTTATATTCTTCTGTTTAGTCATAAGTAAGGCCCTCACCAATTAAAGAGACCCTTGTTACGAACAATCCTCTATCGGTCTCATTTGCTTCTCCTTCCATTTTTATTGGACTATAGACATATTCTCCTCACTCACCTTATAAAGAGAATTAGCATCCGACACTGTATAACTGATGATATAATCTCAAAATAGACCTTAGTTTTATATCGTTCAACCTAGTTTTACATATGTTGAAGTATAACAATTATGGGATTAATTATACATATCACTGTTAATTTAGACAAATATATCGAGTGTATGTTTATGAAACTGTATTGATTCATAGGTACCTAATTCATTATATTATTTGTTGAATAGATTATCCATTAAGTCGCCAGAATTGATGACTAATTCGTTCTAGATTAAACTTCATTTTTTAGCTATAATATTTACTAATCCTATTTTTAAATAAGAGTATTGTGTCACTTAGCCAAGAAACCAAGGTTTGTCACCACACAGTTTAATATCATACGATAGATTTAAAATACCCATAATAATAAATTATCTTTGAATCAATATCAACATAAAGTCAAAGAAGAATAAGAGTATGTAAGATAATTAAGGATTATGAGTATAAAACGATATATATACTTGATGTCAAATTGTAAGAATAATATACAAGTATAGTAGAATAAGAAATTCTATTAAAGGAAATAAACTATGTGAAATCATCTGAGTATATAAAGAACATTACTTAAAAAATTGCAGTAATAATATACTGGATGTTATAATCATAGCGATTAATGTATAGATAATAATATCTACTTATACATGAAAATAGCATTAATAAGTAGACATACACTGTATTTTATACATAATATAGAAGATTATATAAATACGATATACAGAACCAGATGTATAAGTAATAGCAAAGAACATTCTTAAAAAAGTTGCAGAAACCAACGGAAAAAAAGTAACCAATAAATATTATCATAAATAATAAAACAAGAATTTATAATTTAAAATAAACACGCCAATTATATAATATATTTCTTAAGATCCAAGTGAAAAAGTATAGAGTAATGCTTATGTAAATTAGTTCTTAATGAAATAGTGTGAATATTCGGAGATACAATATACTCTACTATGTTTTTAGCCTGCTATACATTGTATAACTTATATTCTAAAGTGCCAATGCAAGCCTCTCTAAAGTGAAAAAGATGAAGTAAATATCAGAAAGAGTTCTCCCTAAGTATATTTTTGCCTCTTGCAATGAGAGGGGCCACGGTGAAGGAATTTATTCTGCTAGCCACCTCATCCCACACAAATAGTCTTTGATACTGCTACAAGACATATATATAAAAAACCAACTGTCCTTTACTACTATATCTTATAACAACTTCAAAATCATTTCTACATTCTTCGAAACCATGTATTAAGTTTTCAAAACACAGCAAACGGTATATCAGACAATGGGAATATCCAAATTAGATTAGGACCTAAGTCGATAAATAATTTAGCCAAAGTTGAAACAAGTAAGTGAACTACCTTGCGATCTCTGCTAAGTCTCAAAAGGAACGATCGCGTTTATTGAATAGGATGAGACTCCTCAATATTCTTGCACTCTACCGTATAAATCAATAATAACTTACGCGAAAAATAAATCTTTAGTAATCATGCCGCGTTACCTACAAGAGGTACTAAGAAAACAGGAACAAGACCTCAAAATTGATTCAAACATCTCCAGAATCTAAAATACTTAAGTATACAAGGAAAAATACAAGGTAACATTAAAGGGTATGAATGAATAAAATAAAACCTATTCAGAACATCCATCAAAATCCACCAATTATAGAAATTCACCAACTCCTATAAAAACTAAAAATCCAACCATACTGATAACTTTTTCTCCACTCCAATATGCTATTATCATAACTAGAAAGACAAAGTAACCATAAACGCATACCATCAATTCACTACTAGATAACCAAAAACTTATCAAACGTATCATTAACCTACTCTTGGACTATTTCCAACTAGCAACTAACTCCAAATATGAACTAATCACCTCAATTCTACTTTATACTCAATAAAAATTCGTTTTCTACAAACTAAATACTTGGTCCGACCCACTTCCTTGAAAGTAAATCGTATTCGACAGGTACAACGATATCTACCAAATTAAGTACTTCCTTTGTAAATATTACGTAGATCGGAAACACATTATCTAAAAGAATCAGCCATAATATCATTGATAGCATTTTTTAGCAACTAGCAGTTTTCCCCTATATATAAAAACTAATTATAATCTCAAAGTTTTTGAATCTACCATTTATATCATCGTGTACTATATTCTTTACATTATAACCATCTATAACTTTCACACTATGCCCTATCGCAAGAATAATAAGTCTATATAACCTATATACTGTCCGTCTTATAGGGACACTACACCTATGATTCTTTATCAGTAAAAAACAGTAGTCTACGATTGCATAGTCAGAACCCTTACTATCATAGCATTAGATATATTCTTAATAATCATTCTTACTATCCTCCACGGATGTGCTTTCATCGTTCTTAGTCAGGTTTAAGAACTATCAATCTTGAAAAAATGATTGATAACTTACTCTATTAATTCTTATTTAGATTCACCTTTTATAATTCAATTCTATCTCAACTTGCTTATACTCTTAACATTCTTCTATTTCCCTAAATGTCTCAAAAACCTTTAAAAGAAATCATTGGAACAAAGACTAAACAGTTATAAAGTCAAATACTAATGAGCACCCTTATTTACACCGACTTTCTACCCCAGATAAAATAATTTCAATTCCATACATTGGAGAGCTTTACAGATAATTTTTTTCTATACTAGTTTTGTCATTTGCAGTTATTCGTTGAGACGAAAAGAGTATTTCTTTGCAATACGTGCCTGCCCAAAACACCCATTCAAACTGAAAGATTCCCTACTTCAGGCCGTCGTATATATATCACCATATTCTAATACGTACGTATACCAACTAGCACATTAAGGATGCGTTATTAAGTGAAAATAGTTCAGTATAAAATCTTCATCATGGAATATAATCGACATATCCTTCAAGTATTTGTGGGACAGCTTTCATCACAGTATGAGGCTCTTCTCTAAATCAACGCACTATTTACTAGCCCGTTACAAGCGACTTTATTATCGTGAGATAGATAAAATCAATCCGTTGATAATATGATTTTCCCTGAGAGACCTTTATCTAACGTTTTAGTACTTTAATTCAAAGCATCTTTAAATCAGATTCTCAAATTGAAAATTAAATGCCAATAATAAATACGTCCAGAACGGGTTATGATAATCCCACAACTCCGAATCCAAAAGAGCCCTAACTAAAGCTTTCCCACCATCCTCATCTTCTATACAGAAAACCCACAATAACATTCCTGTTATGGGTTTTGTATTATGTCGTGACATTGAGGGGATACAGGACGCATTGCAATCACAAGAGTACGGCTTACTAGATCTCGCTCCCTAGGGGTAATTACTGGTAGATTTAAGTGACTTAGTGCGAGAATTTGATCCTTTTCACCTCTCTACTGTCACTATACTATGTCAATATTATATATAATAATTACTTATTATATTATATATATAGATAAATTATAATATAAATTACTTTCCTGTAATGATATTCTCAAAGTTAACCTAGAGCCAAGTACAATAAGAAATATATAGAGTGAATTCAGAATCAGAGAACCCCATGAAAACTAATCACCAATATATATATATAAATAATATATAGACCTATATATAATAAAGTAGTATTATTATAAATATATTTAACATGAAACAAGAGAGAGAAGAGAAAGATGTGAGATCTGATAATAATCGACAGAGAGAGAGACGAGATGAAAAGAGAGAGATGAAGTGCGAGAGAGAGATGAAGAGAGAATGAAATTATATTGTAGATAGCAGCATGAGAAACATTTTATATCTTAAATTAAAAAAGAATCAGCCTGCACATAAACAAAGCGTATAGCTAAAAACGTTTAAGTCATATGCATTATTAATCAATGACCATAGTAAGGAAGAGATATGGATGTAGAAAGTGGAATGAATGTACTTTGATCAGCTGTATCATTAAATTTGTGAGAGTAGAGATGAGAGAATAGCTTTAAATGACTACAATAAAATTGTTAAAAAAAACATTTTAAAAAAATCGACATTTGGAATTAATATTTTTGGTTAATTTTAAATAAACTTCATTCTATTTATGTATTTAGATGGAATGAAGCCATCAAGGGTACATAGATATGTTTATATCATCTAACGACTTTGAATTTGTTTCTTAATAAAATATATTTTAAAAAAAATTATAAAAATAAAAAAAAAATAATATGGAATATAAGCCTCTATAAGTAAGAAAACCAAAGAAATATTAATTAAACCTTCACCAAATATGCTATAATATATTGATAAGTATTTAGTTCATTTTTTATTATGCTACTGAATGTAACTTCATGCCTCATCCTCCAATATTCAGTTGGTTCTCAAGCAATTATGTTTTTGATTTCAGTTATGAGAATTATTACTTTTTTTTAAAGATTCTTCAATATAATATATAAAATCTTCCTCCAAAAAGGAGAATAGATCGTAGGGCGAAATAATTCCATGATGATGCATCATCCCTTTTTTTTATTTTGAGATGTACTAAAATAGCTCAAAACCAAGATATTGATTCCTAAACAAAAGGAAACCTATATAAAAAATTGCCCTCAAGGGTCGGGTTAAAACTTGTTAGTAATATATGGATATTCTGAATAGATTTATATAATTGTAGTTAGAAATTTATGATAATTCATTAGAGTGTAATAAATAATGAATAGCTATCAATCCAACGACATTAGGAAATTGTGAAATAATCAATAGATTAGATAAATATAATAACATAAGATCATATTGCAATATATATATAATCATAGAATGAACATACATTTTAGCCGAGATATCATAAGTAATAAATAATAAAGAATAAGGAATCATAAGTAAAGTCATCATATTTTGTTGAGACATAATTATAAATATAAATAATAATATATTATAATTAGGAGATATATATATATTATAATATATATATATATATAGTATAATATTAATAATAATTGTATATAATAAATAGTAATATGAGAAAATGGCATAAAATTTTACTATAATAAATAGTAAGATATAAGATGATATGATAGATAATATTGCTAGCAACTCATAGACGAATAATGATAATATTTTATTACAATAATATCAAATGTAAGAAAAATAAAAATAATAAAAGGAAAAAGCTAAATAGATAAGCCAATAAACGAGAACTAAAGCCGCCATATAGATATAAATATATATAACGGACTAACTAAAGCAATATATTAATTAAAAGATATAAGAATGAAGTATACGAATAAGGAATAATAAGAATAATAAGAATTTAGAATAAAAACAAAATATAGAAATTATAATCACAATACACTTTTGTTAATGGAATAATAATAATTTTATAAATATACAATATTTAATGTTAATAATAATAATAATAATAATGTTAAATAATAATATTTAAATTTAATATAATCAAATAAATTTAATACATATAGAACAGTATAGAATACGAGGCTAATAAGAATAATATGATATATTGCAATATAAGCTGATCACAATAGACCGTAACGATTAATAAATAGGTATTCAATAAAGATAAATGACATAACATAACATAAAATCCCAATAATATGATAATGATATATAAAACCACTCACAAAAATAATAATCGATAAACTACATACGAACTGCAAAATAAAATCAATAATCAATAATAATGACAATAAATAATGAAGAAGAAGGAAGAGAGCCAAGCAAGACAAACCTTCAAAAGAAGCAAGAAGTAAGAAATAATAAACAGTTAATAATATACATAATAATAAATAATAAATAATAATAGTTAATACTCACCTAATGTATTAAAACTATACATATAAATAAATATTGATAATAATACATAATAATAAATAATAATAATAAAAAATCCGCGTTAAATAACAATAATCAATAACAATAATAATAATATATTTAATACTATCAAATTTAAACAGAGGGAAAGAAAACGTATTTAAGGGTAACTTAAAATGAATTAACAAATATCCACTAAAATATCTTTTAAAAAGTTTGAAAACAATTTTGTTTTTGGGAACATTTAAAGAGATTACTAATTAAGGTGAATTATTTTTTAATGGTTCAGACCTGCTTATGTATATTATATATATATAATATATATATAATATATAATATATTATAATATATATATCATTACTTATAGTTAAAGATCTGTATACATATATGATATATAATATATAAGAAGGTTGTAGGCGGCATTCCGAGATTTTATATAAAATGTTGAATATCCACAATCCGCATCCACATCCCATTAATTTTTTGCTGGATTTGCGGGATAGGTATTGTCTACGAATTATTGAAAACGTGTGTGCTGCCGCCACTACCTTATATACATACTATGATTATATCTATATATAATATATTATATGTATATAATTATATATATAATATATATATATAATATATATAATATATATATATATATATATAGCTATAACTATATATGTAAATATAATATATGAATCATAATTATTATACTTATAAAATTCGTTAATAATTATGGGATTATATAATGTTATCTTATACGGTATGACATATAGATATATATATAACACTTATCCTATATATATATATGTATATATATATATAATATATATATATATATTATAATAATTAGATATATATATTCATAGTTATTATATATATATATATAACTATTATATATAATATAATATATACTATATATATTAGTATAATTAAAATGTAAGCGGACCTTTCAGGGATACAGCAAACACTCCATGCATTTAGAAGATAGTAATAGATTCAAACTCTGCAAAACTGATGACGCATGCGCCAATAGCAACTTCTCTAAATCCTGGATACAAAACAAAATTTCTTGAAATATGATTCAAAAGAGTTAAAAATTTATATCGGGTGTTTATATTCATGCAACGCTGAAAAAAAGAGAGAACTATGACCGCAATAAAACCAAATATCACAAAACAAACACGTATATTACCATCTGGTTAGCGAATCATTGCTGAATCTAAGAACGTTCTTTTGGCTTTTAGCAGCGATGAAGAGTCTTGTTCAGAGGTGTTAAAAGACACTCTATAAGTTGATCGAAGAAGTATAAAAAACGAGAAAAAACTTGGAATCAGATAAGATCCACTGGTTTGGTGGCCTCGTGATTGAATTGGGGTGAAAAGTTTTCCACATCTTGCAGAAGTTGTCAGAGAATTTTTAGCATTGCCCTTCAACAAGTGTAGCTAGTGAGCGTCTTTCCATGGTGCAGATCTCATTTACGACGAAAAGAGAAGCAAACTCTCCCCTGAAAGGGCTCAGAAGCTTTCGTTTTTTAAGCAAGATTTGAGAATTATTACTTTGAAGCATTAATATATTTCTTCTCCAAATGGTTGGAGCTAGGGACAGAGAGGTTGGTGCGGGTGGGCAAAAGAGTTGCTGTCCAACGTGTGCACTTATCGGGTAACAGATTTATTATATAATATTTATTATATAATATATATATATATAATATATATATATATATATATACTAATGATTATATATATATATAAGTAATTATTATATGATATAATATATATGCAGTGCCTGGGACTAAACACTCTAAAAAACCTTACTATCCGCCTATCCGCATCCCAATTCCGCGGATAGGATTTTAAACTATCCGCAGTCCTTCATCCGTATCCCGCGGATAGTGAAATATCATCAATCCTTATACCAAAATCCCTTATTAAATATATATATATATAATATTAGAGTCAGTTATGTTTAGAGTAAATGCTTGAGATAACAGTGTAGCGCTCGTGGTTAGAATTCCTTGAGTAGGCAATAATTCAGTATATTAATAATATATAATATATATATAGTATATAATAAGTATATATATATATATATATAATATATATATATATCTATTATATATATACTATTATTAATAGTATAATATATATAATATATATAATTATATAGTAATGTACTCTTCACCCTTATAACTATCTATGAGCATAGAAGTGATCAGTAAGCAATGTACTTTCTAGTGATATTATTATTATCGCCCAAATGTGAGACTTTTTACCAGACATAATATATACAGAAACAATCATCCAAGATCATTATTAAAGAACACTAAGAAATAAATAAACAGCCTACTAAAAATTGCAGAAAGGAGAAATGTTATTGCTGGAATTAAAAGAAAGTTATTAATATAACTATAAATGAAGGAGTGATGAATTTATGCTTTTGAGAAGCATAGTGGTGAATATGAGCTGAAAATTTATATCTTCATAAGAATTAAATACAATACATCAAAAGACAATATACTCATAGTGTTACTGGTCAAGTCCATCTAATATTTTATAATTTTTTGATTGGAAATATTTTATCTAATATATTGTTGTAGCAAGGATGGCTAGTTTCTAAACTATATATATATAATAGTAGAATCATGTTCGTTAATATCCCATACTGATCAATTTGGAATGACAAATATATGTTGTATGAACACTGATAAGTAATATTCAGCTATATATTACATACCTCTTATATAGGTCAGTTAATAATAATGCTACATATGATAAACGTTTTAGCTTCGCTTTGTTTATGAGCTGATCTTTTTATTTAAGATTAATAAAATTGAGTTATTAATTCTAATGCTGTAGAAAATCAATTGTGAGCATTCCGGTATAGTAAAAAATTAGATTTGTAATTTACTATAACTTACACTCTCTTTAGTATTTAATATATATAATATACTAATGAAGACATATAATAGTATAATATTATATATAGTCTAGAGGGGGTCAGATCTCTGATTCAATCCAAATATTTTATTAGTTTCCTAGGCCATGATTAACGGATCAAGCACAACAGGAAATTTGAGTATATAAATTTATATATATACTGTATTAATGGGCAGGCTATCTATATGCACGTCTAGGTAATTTCCGTTATTATAAATATATATAAATAAAGCAAATGTTATTGTGAGTGATAAAAAATAAACTAATATAACTATTATATATAATATAGACACTTAATAAGTGACTACAATAAGAGTATCAGAATAAAAGAAACACATGTGTACTCCCCAAAATTCTCGCACAAGCGGCACTTTAAACCGCGCACTGCGAGGCCGCTCATTGTAGATTGCAAATGAGTCAGTCTCCAATGCAACGCAATACAAACCCAAAACAGATTTCTATATGGTTCGTCCGTCACCGTGAGCACGAGAAGTAACGCTGTCAAGCAATTGTTTCTAAAGCCGACCCACTTTCCCATCTATTTTGATTTCACGACACGTTTTGATACGTACTCTTCCCTGAACTCCAACACACTCTTATAGATATTCCCCTTCCGATAAATATTGTGAGAGAATAGAAACATATATTAGAAATATATAAATGACTATACGACGATAAGGTCTCCCCTCCCGACACAATCATGACTCAAGGTATTGATTTTCTAATCCGAATAAGTCGCTTGATGTTCCAGAGAGGAGCAAGCTAATAGCTCAGAGTGTTATGGAAGTCAGCATAGCCATCGCCGTCTATCGAGAGAAGAGTATAAAACAAAACGTACCCCGGAAATTACAAATATGAGTTGGGAGCTGGATCGAGATCGTCTCATGCAACACAAAAGATATATTGAGGAGAGGAAGATCTACAAAAGATATGCTTAGGATTTTGAAAGATTACGTACGTTAGATGTTGGAGGACGCCTGATAGTGGATGCTTTCAGTTGAATGGGGCTATACTTAAAAAGTCGTGAAATCCGAAAAAAAAGAGAGTTAATATGGGGGCAGGCCAAAATAATAGACTATAAGAAATAGCTGCGTTCGTCTCATTAACGAAATACTGCAATGACACTGATATCGTGATATGTGAGAAACAAAATCACGATGGCCTACGAGCGTTATCCATCCGCAATCTATTACTCCAGATTTTTTTTATCTTGTCTTCTTTTTTGGTGTAAATGCTACTGTTGATGATAAATCATAGATTGGTGTCTATTTAGTATTCATCGTTACCACTGTGTCGATTCATGTAGATCATTAGTAAACTACACATTCCGATGTCTTTTAAAGGTTGAATGAAACTAA
Source organism: Trachelipus rathkii (assembly GCA_015478945.1). Classification (NCBI taxonomy): domain Eukaryota; kingdom Metazoa; phylum Arthropoda; class Malacostraca; order Isopoda; family Trachelipodidae; genus Trachelipus; species Trachelipus rathkii. The sequence goes on along the minus strand of JABUQX010028663.1, from coordinate 1,583 downwards.
GGGACAAAACAGGTAAACCGATATGAGTTTAGGTAAAGGCTAGATACGATGAGATTATAGAAGGACTTCCAAAAAATGTGAGTCAGTGATATAGAAATTAAGGAAGAACAGATTATTGTCAATTCAAGTGGCTACGTTTCTTAACCTGAAACTTACAAGAGATGAAAGCACATCCGTGAGGGAATAGTAAAGACATAGTCATAGACATGCTGGAATAGAATTGGGTTTCTACACTTATACAGCTCCATTTTTCTTCCTGAAAAAGAAATTCGAGGGTGAAGTGATTCCTAAAGACGACAAAGTTATAAGGTCCCTCTATAGACCTTCCTATACCTTCTGCGATAGCGCAGTGAAAAGTCATTTAGTGAAGTTCAAGATTAAAATAGTAAGCACGACCTGATCTATCAATGGAAAGCAAACACTCGACTGGGGACAAAAACTGCAGTGTGCCTACCATGTCTACACAAGACATGGGCTGATTCTCAAATAAGATTCCGTTACTTCCGTCTACATTACCGTAATTTACACAATGCATCTCTCTCCTCTACGTAACTCATCTTCGTCTGGTCGTCTGTACATCTGACTCGACAACTACATGATTCATTCTTATAACTGCGTCCTTCGGGTACCGTGAACATGTATCTCCGCGTTATCCGTTATGGAACTACCACTGCCAATTCTCCTCCTCCCTCTCTCCCCTCTCTTATTGAGACTAAAAGAATAAGGTGATTTCAGTATATGTAGTTAGTTGCATGATCGAATAGTACAAGAGTCAAGTTAGAAACGTTTGATAAAGTTTTGTTCTAGAGGAATGACTGTTATAAAGTTTAGTCCTTTAGTTCATTTCTAGTTATGAAAGCAATAGAAAGCATGGTAGAGAAAAAAAGTTTGTGAAGTTGGTGATTTTGTTTTTAGTCTGAAAGTTAGAGTGAAAATTATCACTAATAGTGATGGATTTTGTAAATGGATGTTCTAAATCGGTTTGATTCAATTAAAATTATATTAACCACCCTTATGCTTCCCAAATTGGTATATATATATTGGCGTAGCATAACCTAGACTAATTTCTGAAACTCTATCATTTTTGATATAAGCTGTCCCTGATAAATTTATTTAATTAAGTACGTAGTAATATCGCTCTTCAATTTCCTTATAATAATCTAGTAATCAATTAAATTTGAGGTAGAGCATTAGTTTTAATACTAAGAATGTATTTGATCTTTTATTCGAAGTAAGTTTTAACCTTGTTTATCTATATGGTTAAATAGCCATGCCAAAAAAAATGTAGAGGACGTCTTCCTACCAAATTCAACGCGGCCTCAGCTTCCTTTTTTGATCGTGCAGAGATCCAAGGGCAGTTCACTTACTTCCGTCAACTTCTGGTGCTAACTACTTTTACTCGTAAATGGTCATAAGTTTAATTCATTGTGTGAGGTACCCGGTAGTGATTGTGTTGAAACATTTAGATAACATGGTGTTATCGAAACGATGGTTATTAGAAATGATTCTTTTGACAGTGGATTTTTATATATACGGCCACTTTCCCTTTAAAAAAGGAGGTTACATAAAAATATCAGATATCG
>JABUQX010028662.1:0-7500 GCA_015478945.1 Trachelipus rathkii | reverse complement strand
ATATATATATATATTCTTTTTCAATTGAATCAATTCAAGCCTTTGATATATTTCATTTACAACCCAAAAGAAAAATAATTATTTTTCTCCGGCTCCGGCTCCAACTCCGACTATAGTTTCTACACTGTTTGAGAATTGTGCAGTACTTTCTGGCAATAAATTTTTTCACCTAAAAATATTTTTTGAAAAAAATTTATGCCAGAATCCGGCTTCCGTTTATACTCCGGCTGCGGCCCTAGATCCGGCGCTGGATTCCGACTAAGTTTTGCTCCTATTAGAAATGTTTAGCTCGGTCTTCTGGCAATAAACTTTTCACCAAAAAAAAAAATTATTATAGGAACAAAATTATAACCCAGAAGACGCTCCGTTTCCGACTCCGATCGGATCCGGATCCAACTAAGGTTTCTGCACTATTTTGAACTTTGTTCAGCACGTCTTCCGGCAATAAATTTTCATCTAAAAAAAATATTTCTTGGAAAATTATTAACAGGATCCGGGCTCTAACTCCGGCCTCCAGCTCCGGTTCCGACTGCTGCGATTCGGATCCGACTTCAAGGTTTTTTGAAACTATTTGAAAATTAGTTCAGCCGTCTTCTGGCAATACATTTGTCAACTATAACATATTTATTGAAAATATTTATAAGCACAGATCCGGATCCTGCTCCGGATCCATCTCTGTCCTGCACTATTTGAAAATTGTTCAGCACATTTTTCAATAAATTTTTTCACCTAAAAAAAATAATTTCCTCCTCAAAAAAAATTCATAAACCCAGGAACCGGATCCGGGTTCGGCTTCCGGATCCGGCTCCGGATCCGACTAAGGTTTTTGCTATTATATTGAAAATGTTCCAACACGTCTTCTTTGGCCAATACATTTTTCGGGCTAAAAGATATTTTTTGAAAGAAATTAATACCCAGGATCCGGCTCCGGCTCCGGCTCCGGCTCTGACTTCACCTTCGGCTCCGGATCTGACTTAAAGGTTTCTGCACTATTTGAAAACTGTTTAGCACGATCTTCTGGCAAGAAATTTTTCATCTAAAAAAAATTTATTCTGAAAAAAATTTATACTATTGCACCGGCTCTGACTCTGGCTCCGACTTCGGACTCCGGCTCCGACTCCGGATTCGGATCTACTAAGGATTATGCACTATTTGAAACCTGTTCAGACGTCTTCTTTTTCTCATGGCAACAAAGTTTCATCTAAAAAAAAAATTTTCTTAAAAAAAAATTATACCCAGAATCCGGCTCCATCCGGATCCGGATCCGGGTCCAACTAAGGTTTCTGCACTATTTGAAAATTGTTCAGCATTTCTTCTGGCAATAAATTTTTCACCTAAAAAAAATTTTTCAAAAAAAATTAACTACGGCACCGGCTCTGACTTCGCTCCCACTTCGACTCGGGCTCCGACTCCGGATCCGGATCCGACTAAGGATTCTGCACTATTTTGAAAATTGTTCAGTACGTCTTCGGCCTTTAAATTTTTCACCTAAAAAAATTTTTTGAAAAAAATTATACCCAGGCTCCGGCTCCGGCTCTGGCTCCGGCTCCGGCTCCGGCTCTGGCTCCGGCTCCGACTTCACCTTCGGCTCCGGATCTGACGATGGTTTCTGTACTATTTGATAATTGTTCAGTACGTCTTCTGGCATTTAAAACTTTTCACCTAAAAATATATTTTTATAAAAAAAATCATACCCAGGATCCGGCTCCGGCTCCGGCTCCAGCTCCAGCTAAGGCTTTGGCTCCAACTCCAACTTCGGCTTCAGCTCCGGATCCGAATAAGGTTTCTGCACTATTTGAAAATTGTTAAGCAGATCTTCTAAAAAAATATTCTTCGAAAAAAAATCATACTCCGGCTTCGGCTTCGGCTCCGGTTCAGGCTCCGACCTCGACTCCGGCTCTGATTTCGGATCTGGATCCGGATCCGACTACGGATTCTGTACTATTTGAAAATTGTTCAGCACATCTTCTGCCAATAAAATTTTCATCTAAAAAAAATTATTTCATGAAAAAAAATATACCCAGGCTCCGGCTCCGGCTCCGGCTCCGGCTCCGGCTCCGGCTCCGGCTCCATTTATTTGACTCAGTAAAATCCGAAGAATGAGCTAGAGGTTTGGAATATAAAAAAAAAAAATATTAGATTTTCTATAATTATAAATAAAACATTTTTTTGATCCTAAACCTGGAATTGCAATTTTGACTGGAATTTAAATTTTTTAGTCTACACCTCTCTAAATAAATTTCTGTATCTAAAACACTATTTAGAATTTTTAAAAAATAATTACACCATGATGTTCAGGAGGAATTTTTCTACTAATTTAGATAATAAAAAAAAATGTGAAAATTTTGATTTTGCCTTCAAAGGCCTGACGAAGAGTAAAATCTTCTGTGACTCATTCATTTAATGGGGGCCAGGCCTTTGAGTACTCAGCATTTATGGGATGAGAAAACCGGGTGCTTTAAAAACTACGTTTGAAGCGTTCTTTTTTTGGGGACGTGGATGGCCTAGTGGATAGAGCATCCGGTTGTTGTTAACTCAGCAACGCGGAGTCCAACGTTCGAATCCCGCTGACGAAGAGTAAAATCTTCTGTGACTCATTCATTGGGGGCCAGGCCTTTGAGTACTCAGCATTTATGGGATGAGAAAACCGGGTGCTTTAAAAACTACGTTTGAAGCGTTCTTTTTTTGGGGACGTGGATGCCTAGTGGATAGAGCATCCGGTTGTTGTTAACTCAGCAACGCGGAGTTCCAAACGTTACGTAAAACTGACAAGAGTAAAATCTTCTGTGACTCATTCATTTAATGGGGGCCAGGCCTTTGAGTACTCAGCAATTATGGGATGAGAAAACCGGGTGCTTTAAAAACTACGTTTGAAGCGTTCTTTTTTGGGGACGTGGATGGGTAGTGGGATAGAGCATCGGTTGTTGTTTAACTCAGCACGCGGAGGTCCAAGCGTTCGAATCCCGCTGACGAAGAGTAAAATCTTCTGTGACTCATTCATATAAATGAATGAGTCGCAGAAGATTTTACTCTTCGTCAGCGGGATTCGAACGTTGGACTCCGCGTTGCTGAGTTAAAAAACCGGATGCTCTATCCACTAGGCCATCCACGGTCCCCAAAAAAAGACGCTTCAAACGTTAGTTTTTAAGACCGGGGTTTCTCATTTCCCATAAATGCTGAGTAATAAATGCCTCATTTTAAATGAATGAGTCACAGAAGATTTTACTCTTCGTCAGCGGGATTCGAACGTTGGACTCCGCGTTGCTGAGTTAACAACAACCGGATGCTCTATCCACTAGGCCATCCACGTCCCCATAAAAAAAGACGCTTCAAACGTAGTTTTTAAAGCACCCGGTTTTCTCATCCCATAAATGCTGAGTACTCAAAGGCCTGGCCCCCATTAAATGAATGAGTACAGAAGATTTTACTTCTTCGTCAGCGGGGATTTCGAACTTGGACTCCTTCGTTGCTGAGTTAACAACAACCGGATGCTCTATTCACTAGGCCATCCACTTCCCCAAAAAGAACGGCTTCAAACGTAGTTTTTAAAGCACCCGGTTTTCTCATCCCATAAATGCTGAGTACTCAAAGGCCTGGCCCCCATTAAAGTTATGAAGTCTCCCCTTTTAAAGCTATAAAGGGGAAAGTAAGGGATGGGTCTTTCTTTTCAACTTGGGTCATGTTCTTCTAGTACTTTTCTGTTTCCGGTGCTTGCGGCGTACCTCACCCCAATCTGAGGAAAGGTTAATGATGATGGATAATGGTAATATATTATATATATTAATATATATATTATTATATATATATATATATATATATATATATATATATATATATATATATATATATATATATATATAATACTTATATAATATCGATATATATATATTTATTATATATATATATATATTTTTACCCTTTCGACGCCTTCGGACATATCTGTCCCACAAGAAAATAAAATTTCATTTTGGGACAAATATTACCCAAAAAACAAAGTATTATAAGGCTTACCGACATTTAGAGTTCTGTTCGGTGCCAGACGTACGATTTGAGCGATATTTGAAAAAAAAATTATCGCACCTACTACAGGTAGAACGTACTTGTTTCTGCAAAAGTCAACAAATGTAATGCTTGAAGTAAGTTTTTAATTGCTTTTTATTTAGTGTTTTTTCATGAACATACTAAAATCATGTGTGTAACATGTGTTTAATGTTTTAAGAGTTATATAATAGAATTTATAATTGTTACGTTTTAGGATATAGCTAAAAAATACTTCATGGTACTATATTGTCCCTTCCGCGTTTATTCCTGGGATATAATTGTCCCTGTCGCCCAGTATAAATTAACATTGCAGTAATTTTTTTATAAATTCGGCATGTAAAAATAGCAATAAACACACATTCACATACGCAATATATATATATATATATATATAATATAAATATATATAAAAATATATATATATATATATATATATATATATATATATATATATATATATATATATATATATATATATATATATATATATTAGTGCCTATATATTACTGATAAGAATAGACCAGCAAGATACAGCAAAATTTCATCACTATTGGAAGAATATGAAGAGTTTTCATCAGACGACTATTTATCAGGGGAATCTGAAAATGAGTCGAGCTCACAGGAAGATGAAGACAGTGATATTGAAGATGAAGCATCTGCACTCTACAGTATTGGAAAATGAGTCAGAGTGGTCTGAAGTTAGTTCATCTTTTGTTCCAAAATTTACAATTCCTAACAAAATAAATGGGTTTGTACTTGCTGATATCAACAGGTCATCAACTGTTTTGGATATATTTTTGAATTATTCCTTAGAAGTTTGTTAATTTTCATTTCACAGTGTACAAATAAATGAGCGGTTAAAATTATATGGGGAAGAAAAAGACTTTTTAGTTTCTCCAACTAGCGTTGGAGAAATAATGATTATTTTGAGGATTTCAATTATAATGGGTTATGTCAGACTGCCAAAAATGGAATTGTATTGGTCTCTGAAGCAATCAGTAGGTAATATTGCTATCAAAAATGCAATGTCAATGGATATAGCTAGATTGCTTCTGTCAAAGTTATATTTCAACTGCTCTCAAAAACATGCATGGGTAATTTATAATGATATACATTATAAAAAAAAACTCCATTTTCAACATAACTAATTGATTTAGGAGAAGAGCTTATTGAGAAAGGGAAATCTGAGGCAGACATTAGTAGAAAGAGAAGCTTTGGGAGACCCTCAAAAAATGTAAGTTTATGAAGCATGTTGGAAGCAATTTCCCAATAGAAGGAGAAACGAGAGGGAGATGTGCTAGATGTGACCAAAGAAAAATAGAAAAAAGGACAAAGACAATTTACCGAGAATGCCAGGTTGCTTTATGTAAAAACTGCTTTATTCCATATCATATATATATATATATATATATATATATATATATATATATATATATATATATATATATATATATATATATATATATATATATATATATATATATATATATATATATATATAATATATATTTATATAATATAATAGTAATATACAGAATAAAGTATAGGTTTATTTTCAAAATGTCCTAGTATAAAGTTTAGGTTTATTTTCAAAATGTCCAAATTATATTCATCTATATACTAGAAATTATAGATTTTTTTGTGAGGATTAATTTTTTTATTTGAATAAAATTTGAGCGTACTTTGTTTTAGAACCTTCTTATGAAAAGTAAGTGTAAAAATTGCAAATGGTTCATTCACAAAATATTTTGATATGGAAGTAAATAGCACTAAAGGGACACTTTAGTCCCACATAATAGTGCTAGTGGGACACTTAAGTCCCACTTTATAGTGCTAGTGGGACACATATGTCCCATCAAAAATTTTAATGATAGGATGAAATCACGAATTTGGGCAAAACATATGTTTATGTACTCATCAAAAGATGCAGGAAAACCATTTGTTCAAGTTTCTAAACTAATCCTGCAAAAGTCGCGTCGAAAGGGTTAAACTTAAAGTCAAACTTAAACTTAAACTTTAATTAAACTCAAACTTAAACTTAAAGAGATTTTTTGCGAATTTTGTTAATTATCCCATTAAATAAAAAGAATTGTAATATTTTATGTTGCGGTGAATAAATTTAATCTATAATTATATTTACATATATATATATATATATATATATATATATATATATATAAGTTAATATAATATATATATTATATATATATATATATATATATATATATATATATATATATATATATATATATATATATATATATATATATATATATATATATATATATATATATATATATATATATATTATATAACATATATATATTATATATATATATATATAATTATAGATATTTTTATATTATAATTATATATATAAATATTATATATTTTTTTTATAAATATGTATTTATTTTATATTATATATATATATATATATATATATATATATATATATATATATAGCTCTTTAATAATATATATATATATATATATATATATATGTTGGATTCAAAGAACGGTTATAAAGCAACCGAGTTCCCGTCAAGGCGACATCACCAGGTGTCCAGCCTGTCCTATCTCTCGTTCTTTATATTTTAGATGTTAAATATTGCATAATAATCGCAATTTATATAAGATATTAAAGAAAGAACATATAATGAGGAAGGTAAAGAATTAACTGCCTTTCTCTGGGATTGAACACCGCATGTGGCCGTAGGACCAATATTGCCGGTGCTTCCAACTGAGCCATCTCTCCAACCTCAAAGAAAGGTCTGTGGATTCCAAGAACCGACTTATAAAGCAACGAGTTCCCGTCAAGGCGACATCACCAGGTGTCCAGCCTTTCCTATCTCTTTGTTGTTGGGATTTAGTTTATGTTAAATTTTTATCTTTCATAATAATCGCAATTAGATAAAATGTTAAAGAAAGAACTATAATGAGCAAGGTAAAGAATTACTGCCTCTTGGGATTGAACCACCGCATGTAGCGCGTGAGGAACAATATGCCCGGTGCTATACAACTGAGCCATCCTCCAACCCAAAAAAGTTGAATCCAACTTTTTTGGGTTGGAGGATGGCTCAGTTGTATAGATATATGTATATATTAATATATATATATTTATATAATATATATTATATATATTATATAATATATATATATATATATTATATATATATATATTATATATATATAATGATATATAAATATATTTATATATATATATAGCTATTATATATTTTATAGTCTTGTTATATAGTACTATATATATAGTTATTATAATTATATATGTATATATATACTATATTATAAATATATATATATATATATATATATATATTATTATGTCTTATTGTCTTAACTTTGCCTCTGTGGAATATCCCTCTCTACTCTAACCCCAACCTTTTGCTCTTGTCTGAGCTCAGATGCGCTAAGATTCATCTCTAACTCATCTCTCTC
>JABUQX010028661.1:0-35836 GCA_015478945.1 Trachelipus rathkii | reverse complement strand
AAGTCTTTGAGGTTTGATAATTTTTGCATGGAATCTTGGTATAAGACACGTTTCTCATGGATATTAATGTCTGAATTTAATAGCCGACACACTTCTTTCTCATAGTTGCTATCTCTTCAACTTTAGGATTGTATAAACTGTAAGGTAAAGTTTGCTGCTGGGGTTGTGAATCATTCAGAAGTGAAGATTCTGTTGGTAGAGATGGTGGAGGTTGTAATGAGGGTGGCAATGTTTGTGGTATTTGAGGCTATGATTGTGGTGACTGGGGTAGGGGATTTTGCACAGTTGAAGTATTATTATACTTCATTTTCTCAAACTCATTATACGGAAGTACAACCACCTTTTTCATTATGAGGATATCCACTTAGTGATTAAAGGTGATATGACTGAGAAAAGTAGAGGCAGGAACACACCACCTCCCTTCTGTAGCAGCTTTATGTTGCGGGAGAGTTTTTAATGATGTTTCTATGACTGCGTAGCTTTACCTTCTGAGGTCTGTTTAATGGAACATTGCCCTTTATAAGATTTAAAAAGACCTCGCATACACACTGGACGAATTTCTCATACTCGCCGATTAGTTTACGCTTTTCAGCTGGCTTCGTCTTTTTAAACTTTTTTTATAAGAGGTAGAAGATACTTTACACATGGGGAACTCATTATTGAGGAATGTATACAGTTTCTATATCTTGCGGTAGAATGTTGTATCGGAGCAGAACTCTGTATATGTGCCAAGGATGAAGCTCGCACACTAAATAACCATATGGAATAGATGTAACTTCTTTATATACTTTCAGAAACTCTTTCTTCTCAGAGAGAACATTAGAGTACCTAATACGTTGATCTGGTTCATAACTTTTCTCTGCCCAAACAGAATTAGGTACTGGATGTTTAAAGAAACAGTCCACATGTGTTTATTCTGATGAAAAATGTTATGTGTAATGAAAAATACAGATATTTAAATGGTGGGAATACACTTTGAACGTTTCGGCTATATCTTCGTTTAACTTGTGTTTCATATCGTCCAACACTATAACGTTATGACCTTGCACATTAATAATGATTTAATATCATATATGCCTCATGGAAATGAACTACATCTTTATATTCATTAAATTTCTCTTGAAACACACTATAGCACCAGATTATTTTCACAGCGACTTGCTCGAAAATTTAAGTTTCCCTTCAGATATTTAATTACAGAAAGGTTTTCCAACAGAGTGTTGGTCTTGACACCATCAATGTCGCAGGCTGCGAAAACATTTATTACATCCATTACTCCATCCCCGACTCCGACTCCTGAACTTCTGAAGCGACGTGTGTATATTAATAAAAATAATAATAATAATAAAATTAATAATAATAATAATAATAATAATAAAATAATATTTTAAAAGAAAATTTCAATTAATAATAATAATAATAATAATAATAATAATAATAATAATAATAATAATAATAATAAATAATAAATAATAATAATAACAATATAATGAAATAATAATAATTAAAATAATAATATATAAATAAAATGATAATAATAATAAAATAATAATAAAATAATAATAATAATTAATAGATAATAAAAATAAAAATAAAAATAAAAATAATAATAATAATAATAATAATAATAATAATAATAAAGAAACTGCTAAAGCCATTCAACACGAGGAGTGCAATGAACATTCCGTCGTTTGCTTTACTACCCTATGGAGATAGAACTTTGGGGTATGTAAAACATGCTTTTACACACCTTAAATACGTAAAGGCGTAAAGACGTAAGGACGTGAAGCCGTAAAGGCATTCCGCTAAGAGGAGTGGGAGAGAATACTTTCAGTCTATTTGCTTTACTGTCTTGTGGAGTTTCGTCTTTGGGGTATGTAAAAAATGTTTTTACTACCCTAAAGACATAAAGACGTAAGGACGTAAGGCCTAAGAACGTAAAGCCGTAAAGCCGTAAGGACTTAAAGCCGTAAAGCCGTACCGCTGTACCGCGCCAAAAGGAGAGCGTAGAACCAAGTGAGAGGGGGTGGGGGACCCGTGAAAAACCGACCCGAGTTCTATAACCCCCGTGAGAGCACAGGCAAAGCCTCCGAGAGTGAAGCAACGCACAGAAGCAGCCCCGAGATTGAAAAGGCCGGAGTGGAGGAGCAGTCACCGAGACTGGTGCGGTGTTGAGCACTGTTGTGGGGCCCAACCTCGATGGACGCAGCTGTGGAAGGAGAAGCAGCCACGAAAGAGCATCAGAGATGGGTAAAAATGCCTCAGGAACCTACATGAAGCATAAGAAAACCCACCAAGAATAGCAGAGGAGGGTAAAAACACCTCATTGACGTGCGTGGCTTGACAGGGTAATGCTCACACACACTATGTGTGTGTGAGACGCTTGTGGCCAGGGCCACGTGACGTAATGTTAGGTCTGAAAATACCCCCACGAAAGAAGTTGAGGAGGGTAAAATTACCCACCATGAGAAACAGAAAAGGGTAAAAACGGCTCATAAAAGAGCATGAAGCATGGAAACACCCTCTGAATTCAACTGGGCGGGGGTAAAACCCCACCCGAACCTACGTGTTGAATTTAGTGAAACTATCAAGAAATGCTGTGCACAGCATTTCTTGATAGTTTCACTAAATTCAACTGTTCTACTTAAATCTGATCTGTTTTTCTGTTGTGTATTTTTCCAAAAAAATCGACTCTAGTTTCACAAAACAAACAGTCAGTTGGGGTGGAAAATGGTCCATCAGCTAAATGGAAACTTCTCTTGATGCATTGTATTATTTGTCCGATTGTATATTCCTTACTCAATGCTCCTTATCAGTATGTCTTTTTTCGGCATAACACATGTAGTGTTTCCATCACTTACGATGACATCCACTTCCACGGATTTTTACTAGCCCAGTTTATGTCATCAGCACCCTTCCTGCGTTAGCATGACTGTCTCTTGACAAGCTTTGTAAATTGTTTTGCAAATAGCACAATGTCCCAGCAGCAGCCATTTCATGATATTATTTACTGAAACAATTATTATTATATATATATACTATATATATAATTATATTATAATATATATACACTATACAATATATATATATATTATGTTTATATAATTTATATAGATAATATATATGCATTATATATATACATTATATTATATTTAATAGCTAGGAAAAGATGTAGTATTATATAGATATGATGTGAGATATATATTATATATTAATATATATATATATATATATACTATATATATACTATACTATATAATTATATATTATTTATTTATATATTTATATATGTATATTAATAAATATATATATAATATATATATTATATAATATATAAAAATAATAAAAAAAAATAACTTTTGTTTACTTTATTTATTTTCTTATATTATCTACAGCTAAAAACACTCAATTGCATCTATCTTCACAATTCATTCTTAACACTATAATATAATTAAGAAAAATAGCCGCCATTGAATTGGATTTTGAATACTTCCCTACTCGGTTTTGATTATCTCTATTTACATAATAGTAAAACATTTTTTTGAATTAACACCCCAATTCGATTCGCTAGAAAGAATTTCTCAGCTCAATATCTCCAGATACTTTACTGGGACTTATTTGAGAAGATTACAATTACTCCTTCACGTAAAGGCCTTAGGTTCAGCCTCCACCTTGACATTATTGAGTTCCATCTTATATTTAGTATAAAACATCTATGCCATAAAAAATGCTCCAGCGATGTCTTGGTCATCTCCGAGGATACATTATATCAATTCAGCACCCTATCTTTTTCATCGATTAGTTCCTCTAGATATTGCGGTTGCTCCTCTACCATAGTAGGACTAATAACCCATTTTATAAACATATCGGCGATATCCATGCTGCGTAAGCGGATGCGTTCTAACCAGGGAGCCTCCATCCACGTCTTGCTGTCACGTGCCTTTCGTAGTGCCATGTGACCGCGAGGAAAATCCCTCTTCTTTTCTAAGAGTACGTTTAATCACGCCATCCTGACTCTAGCCGCGGGGCTCTAGATAGATACCTTTCACTCTTCAGAGGCGATATCCTGAACCAGAGCGATTCGGGTAATCTTAATCTTTCCTCGTCTGTTTCCGTATGCATATAGTACTTGCCTCTGTATATAAGCGCATGTTTATAAAAACTGAATAATAGCAGTACCGCGTACTTTTAAATTAGGACTACCTCTAAGCTACGCATTATTTTCATAGTAAAGTATTCTTCTCAATCAATCGTCACACCCGCATTCATTACCTGTGTCTTTCTACTTCTTATAATATATTTCAGACACCACTCTACACTGACCACCCTGCTACAACAAAGATCCCTATAAAATGTGGTGAAGCATCTTCTATATCGTGCTTTAATATCATCTCCTCAGCTGTACCTACTTCCATTAAACAGTCTCTTCTCAAGCTCCACAAGGTATTCCGATCTAACCCTGTGTATGACATCTACTTCTCAGAGAGTTATCTATCATAACCTCTGTTGTTATTGCTTCATCCTCCACTACGATGCCTCACTGATAAGGAGAGTTAACCAACGAATCTGCATCTGCACTACTCCCATCTGCCATTGCAAATGAACAGCTGTATTAATGATTGCTTAAAATTTCCCTTGCTTTTATATAGGGTGTAAACTTTAGCAAGTACCCCAATTGCATTTACCAAAAACGTTATTTTCCACCCCTGCCTGATGACCTAAATCGTTTCATGTATATACATTCTCGATTATCCGTATTTTTTGTATTTCTTGTTATAAACCCCCCTTTATCTTTTCACCAGCTAAATTCTTCAAATAATATAATCTTAAGCCGTCAGCAGGGAAGTAGCGAATATTATCTCTAAAAACTTCTATGGACCAACCTGCTTCATAACCTTTTCTAAACCTTTCTTCCATCTGGAAACTCTAACATAATCATTCACGTTTACACCTGAACTATCTTTAATTCTTCTCTCCTTCGTTGCTAAGCCCAGCTGGTTTTAATTTAAACATTTCTAAAGGGTTGGCTTGATATTCTATGAACGATTAGGTAATAAAAGCAAGATCGCTTCGTAATCCAAATACCAAAAGTATTAAATGAGAAGTATCGATGCATTCGCCTTTAATCGTGCGTTGTACTCTTTCAACTATATCAGCTTTATTTACTAAGAAATATTGTAGATACCCCAATCATACCCCTTTACTAAATCTGAATATTATCTAGTCACTTGAAAATTCTAGCGCATTAATTATTACAGTATCCACAGCATATTTAGCCATCTTAACAGTCCTCCTCATATTAATTATCCTAATATTACTCATCTTCAGAGAGTGAATTATTATTATTATTATCTATTAATAAATGATAATTATAATAACTCTTTGACTGAACAAAGAAGTAATAAGTAAGTAAACTGTATAAATGTGAACAAAAGTATTATTTAAAGTTAAAGGTCCTCCTCACAAATCCACTCACACACTATAGTTTTAATATTTCAGAAAACTCAAACTGCAATACCACTGTTCGGAGTAAAGTCACAAAATTTGAGCTATTTTAAGGCAAAATAGCTAATCAAATTCGAACGAGTAATTCAGGTCTTATTTCGTAGAAGTGAAATTGACATATTCAATACACCCATCACACAAGAAATATCTTTTACACATTCACATGTATTGTTACCTCTCATCTTTATTTTCATACGTGGTTATAGAACACCTTTAAAAGAACTATGTCCATTTTGTATAGAACGACCCTGTAGCGATTTTAGTCCTTTTCCATCACTACTGTTAGACTACAAGTTTTTATAGCCCTAAGTCATGAGTCTCACCACTCCTTTGAAGCACGCTCTTTTCTGATTGTGTGTGAAGATACTCTCAACACAGTCACAGGAGTAATATTTCTTTTGCATCACAGATGTGAATGAGCAGAGAAACCCTCAATATAAAGATTTTATATATTAGAGATATTAAGATCTAATGATTCAGTAATCTTTATTTACTAAAAGAATATATCGAATTTATATGCCATTTATGCTTTACTTGGAGTTATTATATATTATTACTTTCCTAATAAGGTATAATACACTGGAGTTATTATGAGGATTCTTGACGTAACGCTGACGCGGGAATATTACACCTAAAGTTATCTCTATATAATGTATTAATAAGGTCCTTTTATGGGAAGTTAATAATTAATATGCTTTGTCAATTATCTAAATAGGTGACATATAGTTGGACGTGGAAAACTCCTGAAAAATAGATTGAGATATAGAATTATTATGTTACATTGTGAGTTGGAATAAAACTTAGGAAAGAGGGGACTTGAAAAATAGTGCCTTAAGGAAAAGGGAAAATAAGTATTTGTTAATCCTGTAGGAAAATTTATCTTCTCACCAATCAAATTCACCCTTAATATATTAAATGTAAATTATTAATTATGTAATGAAATAAATTCTGACATACCCAATTATAATTTATCGGTGATAATATTAGTATGGCGATATCATATATTATGAAAGTCCAAAAAATTCTCGACGAAGCTTCTTTATTGTATATGAGTATTATGATTAATATTTAAGTATGATAGCTTAATTTCCCCATGAATTAAATTTTTATATTTAGAGCAAGCCATTGGCTGCGGAAGCAATTGACGTTGGAAAGTATGGATAGTTTGTTACCAATGAAGAAGTGTAGGCTTGAACCGATAACGTATTGAGCCTGTATCTAAGAGGAATAAGAGAGTAGTATCTGACCGAATATTTTTAACAGCTGATATAATTGCAAAACTACTAATTATAGTACGCACAGGCAATCATGTTCATACTAGTTCTAGTTTATTACGTTTGTATGTAAGGAAAAGGATACGTGAGAAGATAAGTAACATTTAGTACGAAGGGTATACATTTTGTAACATTTGATTTGTCAGGCCATTGTACACCATGGTATTATATATTAGGCATGTTTCTTGCTTGTTCAAACTTCAGATGGGTGAGGTAAAATGATTATATAGTGCACGCACTGCACAAACTTGAGTGTTTATTGATGTTTGACATTATAATGACGATAAGTCGATAACAGAGTTTTCCTTGTTTCACGATAGAGTTGTATATTGTTTGGCTGCTGCGTATCTAATGTAGTTGTATATATTATATTGACTACGTATTAGTTATAGGATGTATACTTAGTTGCTGTTTGAACACGGCCATGATACCACTCGGTTTAAAAGATAATGTTAGAATGATATTACTAAAAAACTAGATCATATATTAGACTAGTTTCACCAAGTTCTTTCAATTTTTTAATTAAAGTGCCATAATAGATTCACAATTTCTGTCATAAATTGAAAATGTTTATTAGGATTTGCTTATTGTAGTTGTTGACATGAATATTTCAGTGAATAGATTCCGTCTATTACTCTTCATTGTAATGAATTATGATATAAATGACGGCATTTCTTGTAGAAAAGTTATGGTATGCAATATGTGGTATCAAGTTCTGCAGAGCAGAATATAGTCTGACACTTGATCTATAGCTTATATATGGCTTAAGCAATATAGTTGAGAGACAGTTTTCTGAGCGCTGCACAGGCTCATCAGCTTGCGTCTCACAAGCACGGTAGACTAATTGGCACGCGAAGGTTGTGAATTGCGCCACCAAGACGCGAAATACTTTTCGATAGAAGACCGGACGTTACATTACGAGTAACACATTGAGCGCGTATGTCTACGCTAGATCTACACCATGCTCACACTAGTCGTCATGATGTGGTTCTGTAGAACCCCGCATCCCTGAGTTCTGTTATCCTCATCGTACGTCTGCGAGAATGACTTACTTGTTCTTTTCATATAGTGCACGCTCTTTGTAGTGAGTTGTCCGTTCTGGTTTCAATCACACTCACTTATCTCTTGATAAGCGCATGTTTTGCTGTCAGTGTTATTTCTTTGTTATCTCTTCGTTCGTTGTATAGTTATTATTCTGTTTTTGTTAATAGTTATTCTGATTATTTTATTTATATGATATACCATCCTATAGACTATTACTTCATATGTCGCAAAAACTTACAACTATAGCTATCTTATACACACACAATTATTAGATGTGTGATGAGTCACATTATAACCTGTCAACCAGCACGTCATGATGGTGTATTATTTTAACTCCTACTCACTGTACTTATATCTCGGTTGTTTTTATTTTTAATTAGTTATATTAACTAGTGTACAGGCTTTCACGAAGGCATTTTTTTAAAATCCACACTCTATGCTCTTCCATGCTGCTTTATACCACCTACCTCAGACTTCTGATATATTTATCAACATTCGAGATGTACCCACTACATAACACCCACAGTTGACTCAAACACTACGCACCACAGTTACTACTCTTAGTGACTGCTCCTATCGCCCGCCTTTCACAATTCTTCGGGCGTCTTTCCTAAAATTATCGTCCACTAATCTCGGATCATTTAGTAACTTTTTAATATTTTATGAGCTTTATAGTAACTAGTAGTGTTTCTATTTTTTTTCATCACGTATAGCTCTCCCACCCCCTATCTCTCAATGGTTTCTTCTCATCTTACTTTGTATGTAGACACGTACGCTATTCCGCTATATTATCACTCCTTATACGGTCTATTTACATCTATTTATTACAGCTTAATTTACTTTTAGGCTTATTTACTCCTTATATACGTATATACTTACGTTCATAGTTAACGTATTATTATATTAGTATATATATTAAAATAAAATATTTATATAGTTGTTTTTTAAACATACCCCACAATATCGTAAACTCCATTATATAATCATATGAAAGTCAATAATAGACTATAGGTAAGTAGTACTTAGTATTATCGCGCTCAACCTCCTTGGAGAATTGCTTTTTACCGGAGCTATCACCTCCTTGCGTCTGTCCTACCTTTACTTCTTGTTTAATATAGTATGTATAATATAAGACCTTGTTTTTATACTACTGTAATTTCTTTCCATATATTATATATTTTAGTTAAATAGGTTAAAGCAAAATAGACCAGTAATGTGTTCCCTCCCACTTCTATCTCGGGAAATACCTATACGTCTTTATATAATATTTATTATTATTTTATATAATTATTAATTTTATATAATATATTATTAATTATTAATTATTATATTATTATTATATATATAATTATATTATTATTAATTAATAATTATATATTTATTCGTTTATATGTCTTAAAGTTATAATGCTTTTTTTTTATAAAATATTATTATTATAATATTTATAGATTATAATATCGTATATATAATTATTAATTTGATAGTTATTTAATTATTTATATGTATTAATTTTATATTTTTCTATTTATTAATTAATTAAAAACTTTTTAGAAACGTTACTATTTTATATTATTTATATTGATTCTCATATTAACATTATTATATTTATTAATTATTTAATTATATTATATTTTATTATATTATTATTTAATTATAATTATTATTATATATTTAATTAATATTATATAATTTAATATATTATATTATAATAAGTATTAATTAATTATTAATTATAATTATTAAAAGTATTAGATTAAATTATTTAAGGATAAAAAAATATATTTTAAACAATAATATAAAATATTAACAAACTGTTTAAGCAAAAATTAAATATATTAAACAATAATCCCATATAATTATTAGATGTTACTTCCATAAGGAACTATACTAATAATTATAAAACTGATATACTTTCGCCAGTACACTCTCTTATTCTCAATTGTAGTCTACACTTTTAATTCTCTCCATCCTCGGTTGTACTATAAAATTAAAAGCCCTCGTCAGTAATATAAAATACTAATGATAGACAGTAGAAATCGTAGCATGTCTTTCTATGCTAACTCAAATAGATTTAAAATAAGTAGTATTTTTAATTAACATGTACTATCCCACATTTCTATAACAATTATGATTATAGAACTTATATAGATAATATATTACTTAATTGTATTATAACTTATATTATAAATATATACTGTGAATCCGCTTATTCTCACAAAATTTATTAGCAACTGTACAGAAGAACTTAAGAGCTCACTATTATGGATATATATTACAAGATGTATTATAGATTGATTCGAGAAACTTCAACTGGTTAGTGCTAGAACAAGGTTTAACACTACAATATTGTAAGGGCTCAATGAAGAATGCACAAATGCCTCTCAGGCCTCGATATAATGACCTTACACTATGAGCTCACCTATATACGTTAATAAAAGCTCGTAGTAGGCCGTTAATCAAGCTACTAAAGATTAT
Organism: Trachelipus rathkii; assembly: GCA_015478945.1. NCBI lineage: Eukaryota > Metazoa > Arthropoda > Malacostraca > Isopoda > Trachelipodidae > Trachelipus > Trachelipus rathkii. The sequence goes on along the minus strand of JABUQX010028661.1, from coordinate 25,538 downwards.
ATATATTATTAGTATAATAATAGTATATATATATATAATACACTAACACAAGGTAATTCAAAGAATAATGCTAAATAATATTAAAAAGAGTTATTATATATATATAGTGATATTAATAATTAAAGATATATATATATGTAATAATAATATAATATATATTAATTAATAAAATTATATAATATAGTATTACGTAACGAGTAATATATAACTATTTAATAGTATGAAAATGTATGTATTGGTTTTATCTTAAAAAGGAATTTAGTAATATTTAATTGCTAATAAGTTATATATATATATATATACTATATATAGTACAGTGGCGGTCAGTGGTCCACATAAAATATCATTAGAGATAGAGTGAGCCAGAATTACTAATATATATATATAAATAATAGAAAATTAAATATGATAATAGATTATATATAATAAAGATAGTAGATAATAAATATATATACATTACTAGTATATTAATAGTCGTTACTATATATATGAAGAATTATTATCTATATATATTAATATATAAGATATAGATATATATATAGATAGATAGTATAATATAGTAATATGAACGATATATATATATAGTTATATATATATATAGAATATTTATTAATTATATATATATATAAGATATATATTAGAGATGAAATATAGATAATATTATTAATCCTATATATAATAATATAATATATATATTAATCTATGAATACGAGCACTATATATGCTATATATATATATATATATAAATAGTAGATAGATATTAGATATTATTATAGACATAGATATAAGTATTAGGTATTATAGATATAAAGTAGTAAGTATATTATAATTATAATATATAATACGATTATGATAGTGTATATACATATATTAATATTTATATAGATGATATTATATTATTATATTGATAGTTGTGCACTACTCAGTACATTACAATTATGAACAAATCGAGCCCAGCACACATTATATAAATAGTATATTATTAATAATTATTATGATATTATATTAATATACTATATAATATAATAATATTATAATGATACTTATAATATTTATATTAATTATTAATATATTATATTAGTAGTAGTTAGTAATTATATATATATATTATATATAATTACTAGTAAAGGTAGTAATAATAAATTATTAAATAATATATATATAAGATATATATAAATTTATATATATAAAGATTATATATATATTAAGTATATTATACATTATATATATGTTAAGTATATAATATTAATATATATAATCGATATATATAAGATATATATAGTATATTATATTAATAAATATTATATATATATATGATTGATATATATATTATTACTTATTATATTATATATAAATTATATTATTAGATATTATAATTAATATATAATTATTATTTTATATATATAGATAATGTATATATATATTAAGATATATTATATAATTATAATATACTAATTAATTATTATATATATATTAATACTAGTATATATCCATATATATTATTAATAATAAGTACATATTAATATATATATTTATATTATATATATAGTATATATATATATATAGTTAGTATATTTCTTAAGAATAAATTAGTGATGTTACATATAAATTCATTTAATTCTTATTTAAATCAAGCTCACATTATAAAATAAAGTAATTATATGAAACTCACACATATCATCTGTATATTATACTACTAGATTACATATCATAAATAACCTATCCTAATTTAACCGTTTTATATTTTGATATTGAATAATTCCTACTATTTTTACAGTATATTAATGTTTGCGCACTCACAATCATCATTAACTTCTAATGGTTTTCGTTATATTTTTAATATGTCTAATTATAATTATTTATAAATAATTTATCATTGAATATTATTTGCATCTTCATGCACATATATATAATGTCATTACTAATAAATGTAACTGAACGATAATTATCTAGTGTGATAATATATTTGTTTCACTAAATATAAATATAAATAGTATCAATCTCAGATATTACATTATAAATGAAATATTATATATATACATATATATAGATATTAATATATTTAGATACTTTAATATATAATTAAAATATATATATTATTAATTATTATATATATATACTTATTATATATAGTATATATATTAAAATTTGTAAGAATGTTTTAAGAAATTTATATAATATTATTTATTTATTTTTTTTTGTATATATTATAATTATTATTGTCATAAATATATACACTTTATGAGCTTTTGTCTAGACATAAGTCAGGTTTATATGATATATATCTATTAACATTAGATATATATATAGAATAAATGAAAGTATATAGATAATATATATATATAAAACATAATATCATTTTTACATAAAACACTATAATAAGCTATATATCTACTACTACCTAAACCTTTCTTATATATTCTAGACAACTATCATACGTCAATAATAAACCCTATTCCTTTACATCCCAATGTGTATGGGAGAAAAAGGCCTACATGTACGTAATTTGTTCATATTGTATATATACGTGTTCAAAGAAGTAAGCACTTAGATATACTAATTAGGGACAGTTAGGTATGATGGGTTGGCTGAGTCATATATAGTATATATATATAAATTTATATTTATTATACTATATTATATATTATATATATATACCTAACTATTCTAGCTTACCTCTTATTGGCTATAAGAATACATGTAATATAATCCTCGAAGAAGCTCTCTATCGTTAATCGACCGAACCGGTATTACTATTACTAATCTTATGGCTGAATAATAAATGTTAAAAAAATCGTAATAAATACCTTGCTTTGGAATATCTTAAGAGGAAATTAAACTATGTATAGAAAAATAGGAGAGAAAGTATATAGTGATGACTTTGTATTTTTCAAGTATGAAATTTGATTTTGATCACTTTGACTTGAAACTTAAATGAAAGAACGGTTGAAAAGTATCGATAGTATTTAGATGTGATAAATAGTATTTTAGTTTAGGTGTATGAAAAAATGAGTGAAGTGAAGAGGATAAGAGTATTGCCAATTCTGAGTGAGCATACTGTAATACCAAAGATAATAGTGAGTGCACAGGTATTTGAGTAGTTTAAGGGGTAATTTTATTTATATTTATGTTAGTAATTTATTTTTTTGGGTATTATATATATCATAGTACTTAAAAATTCTAATGCGTAAATTTAAGTTTGAAAAGGTCAAGGTGTGTTTAGTTGTATGACATATAGTCCATCTGAGATAATGTAGTAGTACGAGTAAGTGATGCGTAAATATATCTAGGATTTAACTATAGAATAATTGGATTATGGAATGGTTAGTATAAGTGAACTATTCCGTAATTTGATATTTTTAATTGAATTGATACTTTAATAATAATATGTGGATTTAGGTATCAAAATAAAGGTTTATATATATAGTGTTTGTGAATTAACAAGTGGTTTTAAAACATATTATATAAGATGTATATTATTAGTGTTTCGGATATATATGTATGATTGAATATAATGAGTAATAAGATATGAGAAGGTGATTTAGATTTACTGAGTATGATGGATAAGAGAAAGTGTGTACATATAATTAACTATCTTATATAATATAACTCGAGCTAATGAGTATTAGTATTAATTAATAAGTTATACTGTACGCTCCACATTACTGATTTATTGGAAGAAAAAGATGATAGGTCTTATATTTCTTGTAAGATATGAAAGTAATGATAGTTATATCATTTAGGAATACTATGAAATTCCAATGGCACTTAAATTTAAGATTATGAATAAAAGTTACAAGTGTGTGGTTGTATAATATATGTGAATATGTACCATTTAATTAAGTAGATTAATGTGGAGAGTTGCGTAATAATCTTAATTGATAATTATCTTGAAATATTAAGTTGATGTGAGTTGTGTAAGTATAGCGCTTCAACTCAGATATTATGATTGTAATTAGACCTAAATAATATAGTGGATTAGTTAGATTCACAAAAAAGTGAGTAGTTGTTATTAAACAAGTGTGCTATTTGGTATATACTAGTAACACTATATTATGTTGTTCTGATGAGTAAGAAAATAATAAAATTGATATTAGCTTGATATTTTATGTATTCTGTGGGTAGAAGTATAGTGTAATTGATTGTGCATATAGTATATGACTTTTACTTAATATAACGCAAGTAGTATTCATAAGTTAACGGATATTGTTTGTAAAGTATAGAGATTGTATGGATAAGGATAAAATATCATTGACTTATTGTCTGACTAAATGCAGATGTTAAAGCATAAACAATAGTTATAGGTTTTAAATGATTATAGGTATTTTTAGATATGCATGGAGGATTATTTATATATGTTAAACTTTCTTTAGTAATCATAAATATTAAGTTTGTTAGGTAGAATGATCTAAGTTTGTTAATGATATCTTTACGAAAATCTTACGTCATCCTGAATGGAAAGTAACTATAATATTTTGGAGTAAACCTAATAGTGAGCACTATATTGCCTGTATTCCGGTTTACAAGAAGACTGATTGTCCTTTATACGTATCTGTAGAAGAATTCAACAAGATCATCGGGTATATAGAAGCATGTGTAAAGGCAAAGTATACATGTACTGATATGGATAATCCGTGCATGATAGGCAAGACCGAAACCGCGGTGAGAGGTCTTAATAGAATAGAGGTTACTTTCTCGTTATTGGACATGGTCGACGTTCGTAACTATTGGAAGCCTCCCGAGAATGCTTCATTTATGCATACGCGTATAGGTTTCTCCGTCGATTCAACCCAAAATATTAACGCTCTGATTAAAATGTATGAAGAATTAACAGCCCACCTCTCGAAGAATTAATACATATGGCACATGGATTAATGTTTAATATTTATAATGAAATATGTAGATTACCTTATACTAAAGAACATAGACATGTGTTAACAGCGAACAACTTGACCAAGTTTACTTCTCTATGGAATGAACGACTGGATGTTATAGATCATGAATATGAGGTGAGATGGGCTATTGCATCAGGAAGTATTTACTCTTAGGCCAGCATCCCGAAGAGTTCAGGCATGTAACTAGAAAGCTATAACATCTACAGGAAAATAAATAACATTTTTGATTTCAGGATGTAATTTCATCGAGGAAACTTAAAAAAAAAATTATTTTATTGTAATATTTATTAATAACTTCTTAAATATTAGTAATATCTTAGACCTGAAGAAAAGTGCACGCTTGATTGACCTTGAAACGCTGCAGTTTGTCATCGAGAGCAAAAGAGTTGCCGATCCTTTTTTTACGCTTTGGAGAAAATATTATTTTTTTCTTTTTTATATTTTTTTAGGGCTTTTCGAGCCGACGGAGGGAGGCTGGTGGGTCACTACTGACGTGCCCCCGGTAGGCCGAGAAGACCCCGCACGCTCTCCTCATCCCGTTCTTGGTACCCGTGCCACCAGCCGACGACACCCATAGTTCGCCGTCCGTTCTTTTTGAAGAACAAAGAAAAATTCAACGGAAGAAAACGGACACCACTGTTAGACCCCGTAGCACTCCCAGACAGTCGGGCAAGAAGCGGCAATTTTCCGGAAATTCGTCAAAACAAACATGGTAATCTTTTCCCACATTGCTTTAAACAATTTGAATTTTTATTAAAAAGCAGTTTAACTGTATATTCATAAACTTTCTTTTTTCTTATTTCCCCTGTAAATTGCCTCGAATTAATAAAAATTTGATATTTATTTTCTGTATCTGATGTTATAGTTTTCTAGTTACATGGCCTGAACTTTTCGGGTTTGCTGGACCGTTACTTATACTCCCTATCTTTATAGAGTTAGAGGACCTAGACTTATAGAAACTGACAATTTCAACTGCACCTATTGTGCATCCGCTTAGTGATAGTTATGTTATAATATATATATTTATCATATTAATATATAATATCATGATATATATATATTATATATATATATATATATAATTTATATAATATCTATTATATAGTATATATATATATATATTATATATATATTATAATATTATTAATTATTTATAATTATTATTATATATATATATTATATATATTTATATATATATAAATCTTGTATTACATTAATGTTATTATCTTGATGATACTCTGTATGTCGCATATGTATAAATATTATATATTTATATATTAGTTATATATATAGATTATATATATATATAATAATATATTATATATATAAGTTATATATATTTATATTATATATATAATATAGTATATATATGTTGTGCTGCACCGATACCATTAGTATAAGGTATCGGTATCGGTGATATCGGTCGTTTTTTTTGAAGTAATCGGTTGGTAGTCGATCGTTTTTTGGGAAGTATCGGTATTGGTTCGGTTATCCGACCATTTGTTGAGTAGTAGTATCGATATTCGGCATTACGGGTAAATTTTTGCCGATACCGTTTTACCGATACAAAATTTGGGCGTCTTTAATTGATTTTTGACTAATATATATATATATATTATATAGTATTATATATAATATTTTATATATATATATATATTAATATATATATATATATATATTACTATATATATATATTATATTATTATTTATATATATATATTATTAATATATATATATATTTTTGTATTTATATATTTATTTTTATATTATATATATATATATATAATATATATATATCAAATAATAGTACTTCAATCCAATTTTATAATTTTCGGACCATCTTGTTTAATGGTGACACTGTTACTTTTCGCGGGAATGTTTCTACCTAAGCGTAAACAAATTTAATTTTTTTTTGCTATAACAAAAGTTTATTTTTTCACAAATATTGACGTATTTCCCCTGGTCAACGGGAAATTGACCCACATGCTAGTTTTCTTTGGAACATTATGTAACTCTTTGGAGACCAAAATGCCATAAGAGCTACAATGAAATTCTTAAAAAAAAAAATCGATTCGTTTTGAATCAGTCGGCAACGTTGTCTAACGATTTCGACCGTAGGAAAAATGTTGTAATGGTTTGTCTTTCGGAACCAGCCGTTTGAAAATTGTTGAATTTAGAAGAGCATATCCGCAATTTTTCCTTTTAAATTTTCTTGCATCTAATTTCAATTTACATGCTTTTTTGTTTTTCATATTTGTGCTTACGCTATCACTCGGGTTAAGATATGCTTACACAGTTGCCGAATTACTTGCAATCGACAGCGATTTCTTCGTGCATCTTCTTACGATTTTTACTCCTAGTTTGATAAAAGCGGAATGCAAACTCTAGCATTGCTTTTAAGTGTTCGAAGCATAATTGCAAAAAGCACATGGGATATTTTGATAAAAACGCCACCCATTCTTTAGATCGCTCTGGTGGTAATAGTGATAAAGTATGGTTGACAGGTGACGAATATGTTGCTTTTCGACTTAAGGTGCGAAACATAAGGGAAGAAATGCTTGAGTTTGCATTGGGAGGGGATTTTTTTATCAATTATGGCGAGCATAATTAATTTAATGACCGAAAAAATCGCCAATTAGCGTACGGCGCAACAGACGCGAAGGGTTATGGGAGCGAGGAAGTAGGCGGATAGCCTGTTTGCGTGCTTACGCAAACAATGTCAACAAACAAATATGGGCGTATCCAAGGACGTGCGTTGGAGGGAGAGGGCAATGGCCCTTCGTTTGAATTAAATAGTCAGGAGATGTTGTCGGTTCAGATAAAAATAAGACGGCTTAGTAAGACCCAACTTTTAATTTCTTTAAAAATGAACTCCATCCAATCGGGCGTCTGTGAGGTGCAATCTAATTATGATCGCCAGTACGAAACAGCCATCATAGCATCCACCATTTTCATAATATTATATATACACTGTTTCTAATATACCAAAAAATCACGAAACAGATGGTCTCCATCAAAGAGCGGTGGAAATAAATCCAATTGTATAGAATGTAAAAAAACAAAAGCAAAGCTACTTGCAATAAAGGCAGGGAAAGGAATCGCCGTCGTTTGTGTGTTGCAAAAAGGTGTACGTACATCCAGATCTCTAAGACATACCTAGAGATGAGGGCTGAAACTTCGGTGAATATGTAGGTCGCGTGAGAACAAGTATAAAACAGTTAAAGCGAAAATTGACGAAGAAAGTACTCAAAAAATAGATGAAGTACCTCGTAGGTGTAAATTAACTACTATAGTAGTATAATAAAACAATAGCAGGCGCAATAATACCTAGTTATCCTATAATACAGCAGAAAAAGTGATACAATAAAAAAATGTAAATGGAAAAAGTAAAAAGGTGTAAATAAGCGTAAAGGTAATAAATCATAACTCACGCCAACTACCCCGACTCAAAGCTGTAAGTTTATAAACAAGATAGAAATTAGAAGCGAAAAGAAAATAAATAAGTTGCTAGTAATGAATACCAATTATGAGGATCAAACTAAGCTAGAAAATGATAAAAGACTACATAAATTATAATTAAATGTTGAAAAAAAATGAGATTCAAACGAAAACGGAATCTGGATAAAAGGTAGGCTCGTAAATAATTTATACCGAGGGTAAATGGTCTCATGTCGCTTGCAAAGATCTATAATAGCACGAAAACACTGTGGCAATAGAATGGGAAAAAAAAAAAAGTACATTTAACTAAGCACAAGACAGCCTAAAGGTAATCAAATATTATAAATAGAAAGGTAAAAATACGTGATAAAGGGTACAAATTAGATCAGTAAAAGTAAAGTTTATAGTATTGTAGAAACTAAGGTGATAGGGGAAAAAAATAGCGTCACCGTCCAATCACAGCATAATGTCATTGTTCAACGAGCAGCGTCATTTATAAGATTAGATATATATATAATGATATACGTATATATGATATTTTGAGATTAGATATATTGAATATATAAGATTATATATTATAATATATAGTAAAGGAGATATAGATTATAATGAAAAAGCTTGTAGATAGATATATTTAATATAAAAATATATGAAGATATAGAGATAGTATACTTATAAATAAATATCTATAATAAATGGAAATTTGATTATAGATTATAGATTATAGAGATATATATATATATCGATAATGTAATATATAGAGATGATATATATAATGATGGAATAATATATGATTATATATGAGATATGTAATTATAGATAAAGATGATAAAATTAAAATGATCAATATAAGTATATATGTATATCATATGATATATGTATATAATATTTAGATAAATATAATATAGAATATATATAATGTAATGTAATAATATATATATATAAAAATATATGAATATAGAATATATAGAATAGAATATATAAACATAATAATTAAGATAAAAGAAGAGAATGTATATAATATGAATATATTAAGGAGAGTAAAGAGTGGCATCAGGTTGAGTGGCACGTGGAAAGTATTGATACATCCATAATGCGGGGCAGAAGAACGTTGGTATCGTCTATAACTCAGCAAGATGAGAAGAGAATAGGCGGCTTCGTCTCAGTGGTGCCGGATTCTGAGTCGTCGTCTCGAATGAACCGTAGCGCAATGCCGCAGTCGACGTGGGTATAGACAGAACTAAACGCGTCTGTTCTGTGAAAAATGAACTGGGGCCTAAAACCCAATTGTGTAGTGACCGACGCAATTGAGATAATGTGTCAAAGACGAGACGAGCAGAGAGCAAAACATAAAAAAGGAAGAGAGAAAAAAGAAGTACAAAACAAGAAACAAGATGGGCAAATGAAAGCACTACAAAGGACATCGCTACGAGCGCAAAAGAGAGCGGAGATTGTCTGGTCGGTAGAAGTCTCTGGAAGTACAGTGTCAGAATTTATAGAAGATATGTGAGAAAACAGATAGTGTCTAAACAGGGACAGTCAGAAGGAAGACGGAAACTGTCGATAAGATGGAAACTAGGTCTGTGTGGTATAGTGAAGTACTCGGATGCACTGCAACGAGGCCGACGCACCTCTAACAATAATCCGCGATTTATTAGGCTACAGTCCCTAATGTTGTTAGAGTGAGAAGGGACCAATTTTTGTATGAGTTGTGGTGAAGCGTTAGCTCGTGTCGAGCATAAAAGGTACCCTCTCCGCCTCATGATAAAATTATGGATATTCCTCTCTCCTTTTTCAGGTGCTCTACTACAAAGAGAAAAGTGGAACAACCGCGGGCGCCGGCCCAGTCATTTAATGACCGCACCGGAGATCTGACTCCAGAGCGGTACAGGGTTATCCTGCCGCAGGATCGCGAGGAAAACAAAGCGGTGGGGGGGCCCAGGATGGTAGGGGCGATCGAATGTGACCCCCGAGCTCCGCACGGATGGCGGAGTGCGTGCGCCTGATGAATACCGCCGTGACACTTACATGGTTGAGGGTATTTTGGAGGTAGCAAGGCCAGGACACTGTCAGTGCACTCGCCAGATAGGGATCGAGAGGAGGTGTCCCGTTCCGGCGGAGGAGGCGAACGGACCTCGGCCTACGGGGTGATAGTGAGTGGACATAACCATTCTAGAAGCGACCTAGTGTGTATAAGAAGGGGGGAACAGAGCACGGCACACCTGTAAGCGTGTGTCCGATACGAAGGGAACACGCAGAGCCAGCAGTTAGCGAGCACGAAAATTGCACAGACCAGGCGGTGCGTGATAGAGCAGTAAACAACCGTCCTGATGTGACAAGAAACGCTCGCTGGGAGAAGCGTATCAGGGGGACGTGAGGATATATATAATATAAGTAAGTGACCTCCAATATAGGGCATGAAGAGCGTACTAGAGCCAGTATCAGTAGATTCTCAGGGTATATTAAACGGATACAGATAGCGATACAATTATGTAGGTAAGAATAAGTAATTAAGTAATAAATAGAATAAAATATGTAATAATAATATAAATAAGAAGAAGAATAAGGTAAATAGATAATAAAAATAATAATTAAGTATATAAATATAAGAATACAAGAATTAAGAAGAATGATAATAAGAAGAAAAGTATGGATAAGTATAAGATGAAATGAATAATCATGAAGAAATATTAAGAATGAAGTAATAAATGGATTAAGATAGTAATTAAAATTAAAAAATAAGAAGAATAATAAAATAATGATAATGATAGTAAGTATATGTAAAGATAATAAGGTCGGTACAAGGGGTAAATAAGATGATACAATAGGTAGACCCATACGTAGGCTGAGGGGTCTCGAAAACTCTTCAACATTGTAATAATAATATAGATAGAAATATATAGTATATAAGAAGATGATTGAATAAGTTAATATTAAATAGATGAATATAGTAATAATAAAATGAGATATATATATATGTAAATAGATATATATAGAATAAGTATTATGAGTAATATGATATAAAGATATGAGTAGGTATATGATTATGAAAAAGGTGTATATATATGTATCATATATATATATATAATATTAAGAATTAAATAAATGTAATATAAAAGATATAAAATAAAAATATTAGAAAGATCAATACAAGACATATATTTAAAATAATATATTTAATGATAAAAAAAGGACAAACAAGAATAAAAATAAGTAATTTATTTTATGTTTATATTTATAATTACTTTTTTTTTATTGGTATCATTTGTTTATATAAGTTTTACAAGGATTCCAAGAATGTATTCCTTTTCGCTGTAACTTTTGTAGTCAATGAGAGGAAGAGAACTTTATTTGTCAGTCATGTCGCATTTTTATTATTTTTGATTTTGTATGAAAGATAAATTGTTCCGCGTAACAATAAAATATGTGGGAGCACGCAGATATATCCCAGCATGTATTCCTTTTCGTACCTGGGGCTGCAGAGTTATGATAGGTTTTTAGATAATGGCTGATAGGTGAAAAAATAATTATTTTTTCTATTCTAATTCAATTTTAATATGGCGGAATTGGAGCTCTAATAGTTTTATATTCTATTACCTAAATCCCTCTCTGATATTAATGGAGAGTAGATATATAGATATAATACATATTTCAAATCAATGCATCATATATAGAGGAACATATACCTATATATAGATATTATATGAAGTGAAGATTTTGATTGATATATAAGATAGATAGAAGATAGAGAGTAGAGCAGGAGAAATGAATATAATGATAGGATAGGATATTATATAGTATTGAAATTCTTCAACAGCTGATATTTCCTCCTCATTTTGGTGTATTTGAAAATTTAAAATATAAATACTAGAATATAAGAAAATAGAGCAAAAAAATAGGGTCTATCAAGAATATAAAAGCCTGTAGGCCTATATTTAATATTGGTAAACAATGGTAACCTATTTGCTGCATATTTATTATTTTTTTTATATAAAATATTATATATATTTGAACATATAAAATTAGTCAGATAGAAGCCACATAGGCCTATAGATGCTGAAAAATTATTTACAATATTGGCATATATCCTGTATTATAAAAAATTATAATATGAATTCAATTGACCAAAATATAGATATAGAAAATGTCAGTGATGGAGCAACACCATCCTCATTATCCAAACAAGGATTGGCTCCTGTTAAAAAATGAGGAATAAAATGGACCACTTAAAAAAATGATAAACAAAATCACACCTATTGTGACTTTATATACAGGAAATGAAGTAAAGTGTCTGATACAAAATTTTAAAAAAAATTGAGTGAATATGCAGATTTAGACTATGACATAATAACTATATACTCCGAATGTGATGAATTCACATATGAAAACGTGGGCAAATTATGTATCAAAAACGAATACTACTCGTTTAGCATTTCTGCATTAATAAATGAGCTTAAAAGAAAATTAACCCCTGTACAGAGTGTTTCCTCAAATAATTCCCATATTGAGACCGGCTTTTCTGATTTAAAAGACCCCAGCTTCAGCTCCAGAATTTGATGGAAAGCCTGAAGACTTTAACAGGTTTATAAAAACTTGTAGGAAAATATGGATAAAGAACATTACAATAAATTTGCCAAACATTCTTGTCTGACGAAACATCTCAAAGGTCCAGCTAAAATTTTAATCTAGAAAAGCCGAATGGCTGATATGGATTATGAAATGGCTAAACTTTTGCTAATAAATGCCTATACTAATAAGTTATTACAAAAGAGGGGGGTCTGTTCTATTTGTCAAGAATTACAAATCTCAGATTGTACAGATCATAATTTGTTTAACTGTCAAAAATTCAAAACGTCTGAATCAAAATTAAAAAAAAATTACAAAAATGTGGGTATTTAAACCATAAAATTGAAAATTGTGGGCTCATATTTACTAATAAATGTAAAAATTGTAATGCATGACTACAAATAATAGTTATCCAAATTTAGATGAAATATTTAAATTATGCTTAAATTTTCATTAATAGAATTGGGGAAGAGTGGGTGAGTAAATTAACAAAAACAAAATCGATGCCAAATACATCTACAGACTACTACAAACTACATTCGCACAATTTCATGATGAAAAAAACAGATAACGATAGCTTTAGCTACTAACACTTGATGTGAATCAAAAACAAAAAACAAACACTGAAACAACAAAAAGGGATGGGTGTTATCCAAGTTTGTTCAAACATTACAAACCGCCAGAGATTGAATGGACCAATAAATTGTAATAAGTTGCCCACACTGTTCAAAAACACCTGAATCAAATTGCAAAAATAAAAAGAATTGGCAGAGGTTGTTATTAAATGTGGGTTTACTAATCATAAAATTGAAAACACTGTTTAGGTTTAAATATAATGCGAAATGTAGAAATTGTAATTGCATAGGCACTCCGCATTTTTATTGTTATTTAAAAAACAAGGCTGTACAAATATACACTCAGAAAACCAAAAAAAAACAATAGAAAATAAACAATAATAACACAAGCAAGGAAAATTCAACCAATGTTGTCACGCACCACTAAGTGTAACCACCTGTTGATTAACCCATCCTCAGAGCGCAAGGTAGCAAAGTTGTTTGTTATTAAAGTAGTCCTTAAAATGTAAGAACCAGCACTCCAAAAAACATCACCACTTGCCTACCTTCACCAACAACTTGGTGAATAAAATAAAAAAACAATAACAACCAAGACTTGGGGGTTTTATATGATTGATTCTGGGTCTTGAAATAAATTTTATATCCCAAACAGTATCACAAAAAATTAAATATAAAAGTTGATTACAGTCTGAAATACATGGACTTTAAATGTTAAAGCGGTTTCAATGAAAGCAAAATATAATTACCAAAACTTCTTATCTTCAAAATATGATTATAAAAATTAAATAATTAAAAATTACAGTATATAGGCCTACTCTAATCCCTTCAATAAAAACCAGAGTGAATATACCTTCCCCTCAAATTGTAAAAGCATTTAAAGAGAACATAAAATACCTCTTAGGCTGATAACACCTGAGAAAATAAGGAATAATTAGGGAATATCCATATAACTATTAGGTGTGATGGAGCCCCACATTATTACTCAATAAAAAATGCATGTTCTGCTTTTCGGGGTTAACTAAACAAGAGCTTCACTGTTAGTATTACACTTCTTTAGGAATTTTATTAGCTGGGGGAACTTAATATAAATTAATTAAAAAGAATCTGCCATATTTGAATATTATGTAAAGAAATTTACTGAGCAGGCTGACTTGCTCGCAGAAAAATGTACCAAACTATCAGAAGTGAAGTAGATGGAAATGAACTATCTCTTACTATTGGCGGCGTCGAAGCTCATAAGATAATCAATTAGTATAGATCGCTTGTATGCCGCTCTGGTACAGTAAAAAATTTAAAAGATTTGATTACAATTATGATCGAAGTTATTGAAGTGTGCCTAAGAAAAATTCTCAGAGTTAGATAGTAATGTAGTCAATAACCTTAATTACAAGAATGCAAATACTTTTGTAGAAGTGAAAACGGCTCGAATGATTATGCCTTGTTTTATGAATAATTAAATTAAATAGTGAATGTTAATGATATGTAACAATAATTTATATGGCTAATTTATATACTTCGAAATCAATATCTTAAAAAATATAAAAAAGTGTAATTGCATAATTAAGAACCATATAAATAAAGTTACATTTTTTGAGGAAACTTTAATCAAGGGTTATTATTCAAACCAGTTGTTAATAAATGGCAGTAAAAAATAATAATTAAAGTTCCATTGTTTAGCTTACATTTAATGCAGTTTTCCAGAGATCAATGTAGGAAACGAACAAAAATGCCCGAATTGTAAGTATTTGTCGATACACCTATGCGATAAAAACCCCATAAGAACTAATATTATCACATCTTTTAATAATTGTTTAGCTTACCAGGAACCTAATTAAATGAATAGATAGACTTAGCATTAAACATTACTTAAGGTTCAAATCGTATCTGCTGGGTATTTCGAGTTTGGAGAGAGCCTTTCTCATTATTAAATTAGCCTTTTAGAAGGATTACTGAAAGATTCCATTTTTTGTGGTTCAAAAGAAATAAAAGAAATGATTTTTATATATTGTTTCTTATAAATCTTGATTGCGACTTCCGTTTGGTATTAGATGTAACCCTTCTCCATTCACATGGTAGCACTTTACATAAATATTAATATGTGCATGTCTCATACTTGTGACTGGATTTGAATGTGAACTTAGGATAAGATGTTGTATAACTTGTCTTATATGGAATAACTTACGGTTATTCTTTCATCTTCTGGAAAAAGTGAAATCTTATACTTGCTTATCATATCGGTCTTCAGTAATATTTAACAATTAGGGTTCAAATTTGCCAAACAATTTCGATAATAGTAATTCACCAGGAAGTTTTAAAAAAATTAAATTTATAAGTGAGTTAGAAATAACCAACTAATGGAAAAGAGCCTATAAATGATCACAAGTAAAACTATTGGGAAATTGATGTGGGATTACTCATAGTGATACCTCATGATATATAAAAAAATAATGAAGATTGGCAATCTATTTTATTACAGGTAAAGATGGCTCGATTTATCCACTTAAAATATTGGAGCTTCCTGGGAAGAAGCTAGAAGCAAAATTATTTTACATGAAACTACAAGAATAATAAAAACAGAGTAATATAAGATCTCAAACTCTTTTTGGTAGTAATGATTCCACACTGTCAACATTGTTTGATATTGCTGCAGCCAACATTGATAAAAGCAAAAAACTGAGATTAAAAGAAGAGTTTATTGGAGGATCTATGCGTTCTTTAGTATCATAAATATATATATGTAAGGAGTATGTGGTAACTGAAATTGAACGAAAGTTCTGAAATTATGTCAGTTGAATAAAAATGGAAATCATTTTCAATTATGATATTGTATCTAGTTATATAAAGGGTAATCATTGAGTGATCATAACCTATGTGAATTCTACATCAAAATTGAGAGTGTTAGCCAATTCATTGCTTTTTCGTAGAAGTTTAGGTATTTTAATTTAATTCCATAGCTACCTAATATATATTTGTTTAATTTTGATTTCCTTTAGGTTTCCTATTCTTCATTAACTTGACGCGATTTAGCTGTATTAATTCATACGTTGACAAAGCAATTCTTAATTTCTTTTTAAGAAAAAAGCATGAGAATACTAAGTTAATCATAAAAAATAAAGACCGTAGACTGCCTCCAGTGATAATATACAAATTGATGAACTGAATTCAAATATGAATTTTGCACTATTAAATACTGGTTTTTGCTAAAGCTCGTTTTAATAGTATTAAAATCAGCTTCTAGTGACAGGGGCGATCATGAAAAAACATAAATGAGTGTGATTCTCTCAATGAACACTCAAAAAAAATAACTAAGTACATCTCAGGTTTAAATTGAGTAAATCTTTCCCTCGAAAGTTTTTTAGAGCTATTTGCATACGCGAGTGTTTATTGATTTAAAAATTTGTTGAGTTAAGTGTGCTTAGGTTCATGTGGACTATATAGATAATGTATTTAATCTTGATTTATTATTAATCTATCAATTATATTTCTTTCTCATATAGGATTAATAATATATTTGGTGAAATGTATATTATGAATCTTACCATTTATTTAGTACTGAAGGCGTTTTTCACTATTATATGGATAGTTAGGATTTTTGGATTTTGTAGGTAACATCTAAATTGAAATGTTTAGACCTTGGTTGACTGATTATATATGAAAATGCAATAATGTTATAGTAATGTCTTATGTTTAGGCATTATGTAAATTATCTCAAAATTAGAAGAAGAAAGAAAAGGGACCTTGGTTCCTCCTTCTCATTGAACTTATAAATCAAGAAATCTTCCTGTATGGATACTTCATTTTGCTCCCATTCTCTTATGTTTTTATTTTTACTTTTCTCACTGTTTTTAATTATTTTTTACCAGGTAATTAGATTATACCCATTGATAGCAAAATCTAAAAATTAATTTCTTGTGGTATGAAATTATAATATTAAGAAATTTACTTAATCAGAAATTTTCTCTTAAAGGTGATAATTTTCAAATGCTGTCTTTAACTTTGTACGAGTTGATTTGAAATAAGTTTTTATGTTCATATTAATTGAGATTTTTTGCCATTCAATTAATTTACGTTGTTATCTATCTTATATTTAAATTTATTTTTATTTAAAAATAAGATTCAATCACTTTATTTCTACACATGGTGACGTTTAATTTATTTAGATTGAGAAAGTAAGCTAGTAATACGATAGTATATGTATCGTTTATAGTTAAGATTGTCTATATTAATATGTCATGTTCTATGACATTTTCTTAGAGTGGAGACCCTAAGTGAATAAAATGAGATAGTACAGATTGTTTTAAAGTACATTTCTATATATTATAATTCTACAAACTTTTTCTTTTTGGGTATCGCTCACTACTTTTAATTATTTACAAGGTAGAGAGGCTTTCTTCTATTGATTATTAAAGGAATTCTACATCATGTTAAAGTGGTATAATTCCTACCCATGTGTGTACGTCCTTAGCGTTTGCTTTACCTGCACATTTTTCCGCGCCTCTATCCGATTTTGTGTCACTTGTGGACGTGCACTTCACACCTCCAGTCTCGTTTTTGTGCTTTTGCCCATTTGTTGTCCTTCTTCAAGTGGTGTTTACTACGCATAAGTCCTGCTTATTCTTGTTGTCGTGAGAAGATGCTTTTAAAGATGTTGAGGGGCAGGGTTATTAGAATGTGTTTGGTTGAAGGGTAAGTCTTAATTGTTATTTTTTTCTTTTATTTTCTATATAATTATTCATGAGTTTGTGAATATTTGCTCATTATTGGCAACATTTACATTAGTTCTAAATGATAACCTTAAATTTAATTATTTTGTAGGTGAGTAATAACATATATTCACTGGCTAAGAATAATATGAAAGCGAAGTATTGGTTGTTATGTTTACTTATAAGTTGTGCGTGAAGTAGGAAGGGTGAGTTTTGCTGCTGTTAATTTAGGAATATAATAGAGAAAGAGGATGGATCAATAGGGATTCTCTAACAGGAAATCAGTGTAATTTAAATATCATAACTGTTTCTGTCTGCTGTATTATTTTTATGTTAATTGTTTTTTGGTTTTTGAGTTGATTTAGGTCCACTTTGTTTTTTTTCATCTAAACATGGGAGAAGTGTGATTAAAATTTTAAATTTGAAAGTCTAATGTTATATAAATATGATTCTATTCCTTCTCAATGTTTACGAACATTGGGAGTAATAATTCTTTATTTTTTTGAATTGGTCACGGTGTTTTGAAGTTGTGGAATATAAATAGTATAAATTGCGGTTTTGTTATGTTTGAAATGGAAATTTTTTAGTTTAGAAGTGTTTGTTTTTTGTTTTTGTTAACATAAGTTTGTATTTGAGAATGTTTTTTTAATGTGATGTTTTAGTAGTGTATGTTTGCATTTGTTCTTTGTATTATTGATTAAATTTATTTATGAGAGATTAAATGCTTATTTAAAATTTCATCTAAATTGGGATAAGAACTTATTTTTTATCTTGAAACATCTTTTAATTTGCTTAAATACGGAATGCAACTGAGAATCATTGAAATCAATTAATATTTATTTTTTAAGAATATTCTTTTGTTGTTTATTAATTGGATTAAATAAAATCATAAAATATTAATTTATATTTAGTTTTAAAGTTTATTCGAATGATATTGTTGTAAGTTCTTATTTGAGGCATTTTTAAGATTTCTTTAAATATAATACATTTATGAGATGATAATAATAAATTATAATTTTTGCTGGACCTTTGAGTTGTTTCATTAGAAATAGATGTTTAGAAATGTTTGTATTTTATATAATATATTTATTCAAGTTTTTTGATGACCTATAAAGAAGTTTCAGTTTCATAAATCAGGCGGTGGAGTTGGTGTGTTTTTTACTGTTAGATTAAGTTTATTATTGTATTTTTATTTGTATTATTAGAGTTATTGTTTGATTGGGCTGTTTGGTGTGTGATTTTAAAGTGTGTGATGTATGAGATGGGGGATGGGGAGGGACCTGTACTTCATTTTTTTAAAATTTTATTCTGAAGATTGCAATGTGAATTTTTTATATATGAGTATATTTTTATTTATTTTATAAATAATTTAATTTTTTAATTCTTGTTAAATTTAATAAACCTTTATAATTATATTATTTATGGTATGTTAAATTATATCGACTGTGATGTTATGTTCGTATTGAAATAAGACTTTTTGTGCATTTGTTTTGACGGAGAAACTTTGTTGAAGTATGTAGGTTGGTAGGTATTATTTTATTTTTATGATACATTTTTTATATTTGGTATTATAAATCTTTGCAACATATTTAGTTAACATGTGTTTATTATTATTGTTATAATTTTTATTATTTTTTTTTTATATTTTTGTACGTTACGTAGGAAGTGTTTAAAATGATTTCTTTTAGTTTATTAATAATATGTAAATAACTTTATATACATAGTTTAAGTTATGTACGTATATTTTTTATAATATGTTGTAAAATAAAAATGGATGATTGCATCAATTTATTATTATTTAATGATATAAGTTAATATGGTCATTTGTGTGATATAGATATTATAAGTTTTTATTGTTTCATCGATATTTGCATTTTATATTTATTTAGCAACTATGTGATCTAAAAACCTTTTTTTCTTCTTTATTTTCAAACTTACATTTTTTTTATAGTTTTATGTACTAATAAAAGTATTTTTAAGCAAAAAAAGAATGGGAGGGATAGTACACTGTTTATGATTAGAGAATAGAGGAGATCGCATGGTGCGGAGGGGGTTGGGAGGGGATTAGGAGGGGGGGTAGGGGGGAGTGAGGGATGATTTATATATTACTCTCGAAGCCAAAGCACTCACCTACGCGGCACTCTCTTACCACAAACGCTTCACTCTCGCACTTTTTAATTTTGTTTAAATATAAAATTTAAAGAATATTAATGCTATTTTATTATAAAAAACTAATATAAACTATATGGGGAAAGAACGTGCTCTTTGGTGCTGTGGTTCTTTATTTTGTGAATTTACATTGTAATATTCAGTTTGGAACCTATGACATGCTGAAATGATGGGATTTTTTTAGGCTCCTGTTTCTAATGTTATTTTTTATGTATTAATTATTATCCTTTCTATTTTCTCCTGACTGCTTACGGCTTTCTAACTTTGGTAATTGAATATTATACTTGTGTTTGAATTTATCGTAGTTAAAATTGTAAGGCATTATATATTTATTTAGGTAGTTTGGTATTATTTCTGCTAATAAGTATGGGGGGAAATAAAAAATAATTCAACAGATAGTTATGCTGAATGATTACATGTTTTAGAAAGAGATAATATATTATTATTCTCATATGACGTGTGTTTCAAAGTTCTTTTATCTTAAGTCTAGATATGGAACATAATATTATTCAGATGAGACGCAAGTAACATAACCTTTTTTGTTTGTTATTTTATATTTCTTTTTATTGTTTGGAATTTAATTTTTATTTGGTTTTTATAATTTTATTTTTTATGAAGTTGTGGAGATGACATAGTTTTTAGTAACCTTGAGTTTGTATTTAAGTCTGACCCATCCTATCTTGTACCACGTTCAGGAATTGTGGGCTTTTGTTGTTTTGTCTTAATAATCTTATGTTCTTATTAGTTCTGGAGTCATGGAATTTCTAGGGTGAATACAAAAACGCATATGCTGTATTTTGTTATTATTTTTTTATTTTTTTCTCTTTTATTTTTCTTATTTTTTTTTCTTTCAGGCTCCATATTGCAATTTCAGGAACTTTACAACATAAATTTTCAATTTATTGGCAATGTCCTAAAAATAAAAGATTACTATATTAATAAAATATACAAGATTCTTACGCTAGTTATAAAAAATCAATATTGATGTAATAAGGTAATATATCATGATATACAAGTATACTTTTTCAACACAAAAGGAAGACTAAGTAAGAATGTTTTTATTTTATAGTTTTATTCATTTATTTTGATATTTTGGGGATATATTTATATATATTACTTATTTATTTATATATCATTTTATATTTATTATAGTTATATCTATATATATATTATATATCATCTGTATTAAGATTTTATTTAGGTTGGAACCAGTATTAGAGGTAGTCAGATAACGTATACGAAATAGAGAAAAAGTCAGTCGTGAGATTAGAACTATTTAGAATCAAAATAGAATATTAGAAGTACGAAAAGTCTTAACAGTCTCAATGTTGCGATTCAAACGGTTTATGATGACATAACTAATAAAGCCTATATAATAATTAAAAATTATTTATTAAGTTATTATATGAAAAATTGAATGAATGATTTGAAATTTCAAAATTTCTATTATAATAATGTTTTTAAGAAGGTTTTAATTTAAAAAATTAGTGCGTAAACATGTCTAAAGTTCAGATGTATTGTGCATGAATATCAAAATATTATATTAGTATAAAGAGATAGGATAGTGTATAATTTTATGAAGAGTTCAACAATATGATCATGTGAAAGGGAAGATGATATTGGTGAGGGGTGTTGGTTTTGTTAGGTTAGTTCAGCAGTAATTGATAGTTTTCGTTAACATCTTTTGACTGATTTTGAAATTGAAATGTAATATGAGCGTAAGAAACATAAACAATTAACATTATCATTACTAAGCCGATGAGGTAACTGCTAATGTAGTATAATGGTGTAGGTTCTATAATTTTATATATATATAAAATACTATTACATATATTATTTAATATTTATATATAAGTATTTATATATATATATATCATATTTTAACATTCCGTCTAGAACTATTTATGCTTGGATTATTATATTTAATATTATTTCTTAAAATATTGTTTCTTTGTTGTTTATAATTATCTATATATATATCAGATTATATTATTATTCATTCATATATATTAATTTTCTATTTTAAAAACGATATATTTTCTTTATTAGGATTCCTTCATTTATTACCCTTTTATATATTTGATATTTTATGTATTTCGAATATATAGCTATTCGTATCATGTATATTATATAATTAGATACACATTTTTAAGTATCTTTTATTTATATTTATATTTATATATTATATAATACATTTATTATATATTATATACTTATTTATACTGTTATTATATAATTTTATATATATTATATATTATGTTATTTATATTATATTTATATATTATATTTTATTATATAATATTATTTATTATAATAGTATTATATATTACTATATATATTCTATATTAATTTATTAATTTATTTATATTTATATTATTATTTATATATTATTATATTTAATCTCGTCGAGCTTTACTTACTTTATAGCTTTATTCTTATTCTTTCTTTTATTATTTTATTTAACTATTATAATATACTTTTATTTATTTTATATATATATTCAATATTTTTATATATTATTATTATTATATCTATCTCATATAAAATTTTATATTATTTTTATTATACTGATATAATAACATGATAGTAGATTTATCTTATTATTATATTATTTATATTTTATATATAGTATATATTATTATTATATATATTATATATAAGAGATAAAAGATAATATATAAAAACAAAATTAAATAATACAATCAAAACAGGGGTGAGGTTAGATGGTGTGGGTTGTTGAAGAGATTTGATTTAGGATGCTTGCGATTGTGTTGTTGAGGGTCGATATAAAATTATCCTACAAGTTCCCTGCCTGCGCGCGCTACCGCAATGGTACCCTTAAAACCTGAACCATTTCCAACTGTTACACTCTTCCTTCAATATCTATCCGCGTCCCATTACAGCCTAGGTTGAGATGTTTTGAGTTTATAATTAACATAAGTTTTAAATTACAAATTAGTTATAATTAATAAATTATTTTTATTTAATAATCATAGACTTATTATAAGTAACTATACTTTATTTTACAGAGGGGGAAACAAAGAGATTTTTTTTTGATAGACGTACCAAAGTAAGTAATTTACTAGTATAAGAATATGGTTTGTTCAATTTCTGGTAGTAACGTATAGGAAGGGAATAGAGTATAGAGGTAAGGCAGATGAAATATGCCTACTTATAATATTATACAATACTATATATTTATTATATATACTTATATATATTTATCTTATATTATATATATATATATTAATCTTTTATATTATCATAATAATATATATATTACTTTAACGATAACAACGCGTTAAAGCGTTTATACGTTAATTAACTCGTTAAATTTTTAGTTAACTTCTTTAAGATTTGTTCAATTTTAGTTACAATAGATTTCTAAGAGTTAAAATTTTACTTCTTATACCTCAAATTTAAGTTATTACGGTTTATTTAAATATTTCCTTATGACTTGTTACAATGCTATGTAGGATTATAACTTCTAGATAGAGAACTTTATTTTTTAAATTTAATAAAGTCTGATAAAATGGAGTAACTGCTGTTTTTTATAGGTTATTAATCAGTTTGCTTAATTCTAACAGGGTTGAAAAAAACAGGTTTTGATGGATGTGTAGTGCTGAAAACTGTTAAACTATTTCCTTATGTCTTATAGCTAGCAATTAAAAGTGCCGGAAACAGCCATCTGATGCAGTCGAGCCGAAAAACATGATCCTTGTCGAGACCAGAAGATCTATCTGTTTTTCTATACTAGATATTTGAAATTTATAACTTATTTGAACTTGGATTCTTTTCTTTCCGATACGGGTAGGTTTTGGTGTTTAAAGTTCATTGGGATTCTTTATAATTTCAAAGGATTTATGGTTTGAAGATCTACGGAACTACTGGAAGCATTGAGTAGTTGGAGATTGATATCAAGCATTTGACAGGTCTGCAGAATCATGATCATAACAAGTATTTTATACTTTATTTGTTTTATGTATAAGACTTTCATTAAGCTAGCTATGGCTGGGATGGAGTGATTCTTACTTTTCTGTAATGTGGGTATAGAGTTGTTTATATTATTATTCCTATTTAATTATGAATCTTTAATGAACAATTAAGATCTTATCATAGATATGCAGCTGATGGCAATTTATTAGTCACTATCATAACATTATGTTATTCCCTTGGCCGCTTGCTCTGGGACACGCTCACAGGTGCTCTTTGGGGTGTGCGAGTAGGATTTGCGGGTGGGGTGAAAAAGAAAATTGTGATGTATTACTATTTAAAACAAACTTACTCATTAACTTTAAGATCTCGTTTATTTCCTTCTTGTTGCAATATTGTGTCTTTAGTGAGCATATATTGGATTAAAATAAAACGAAATTTATTACGCGGCCTATCCATATCCTCATCCTGTCTCGACTATCATAAAGGTGCTGGCGGAACGGATAAGAGGAACACCCTGGGTTCGTTTGGAGAATGCACGAGATTTTGTTTCATTTTTAAGTAGTATCAGTTATACAGGTTCATAAGGCATTTATGAGATTATATATATATGGGGGGGTTGGTTAAAGTTTCTTGCGAAATTATATAGTCAAAAAAGTTATAAACTGTTATGTAATTTCAGTTCAATTACTTATATTTGGGTGAGTGTTGGTGACTTTATCTTTTTATTAGGCTATAGAGAAGGGCATGTTGAGGGAATTTATCTTAAGGTTAACAAACATTTAGCAGAACGTAACAGGGGTGATCGTATCATGGAAGAGTTTGTGTATATTGGTCATAGGCTAGTTTTGTCGGTGTTTCATTTTATTATAAATGTTCTGTAGGAATCACTTAATATTCGCTGTTTATGCTGAACTTTAATCTCCAACCTAAATTAAGGATGCGTTAGATGTTCTCTGAATAATTTGAGTTGCGATAAATTTTGGAGTTCAAATGCAATTGATCGGGGATATGTGAAGTGTGTGGTGGTGATAGTTAAAAAAAAAAAAATGAGAGGAGGTTAAGTTAAACGATTAAAGTTAATTCGGATAAATTATTTTAGAGAAACGATTATGATAAGACGTATTTTTTCTGTTGATTAGAATTGAAGGTTAATTTTAATTAAGGTGAACTTTGTTATATATATTTATTATAATTATAATATATCATTATATAATTTTTATTATTCTTATTACTCATATATTTATATATTTATATAA
>JABUQX010028660.1:0-20000 GCA_015478945.1 Trachelipus rathkii | reverse complement strand
AAAACCATGGTATGAATCCTTCAAAAACCATACGACGTTTTTCCCAAAACCTTATCACATACGAAGACGAGCATCCTTATCAGCTGACTCGACTTTGATGAGCCGCCTTATCACCAGCAGCGACTGTTACGTCACTTCCAGAATCTGAGTTCAAATCCTCATGTCTACTACTGATGACGTTTTTGCTGTTCTGCCAGTACATTGCGATCCACTCGTACCTTTGGATCACTTAAACTCTAAAGTTCCCTCTATAAAATTTACCTTGGAGATGTCTGCTAATGGATGATTGCCTTTTTTAGATATTTTAATTGAAACCAAAAGAGACATGCGGTTGCCACTTCCATTTTTAAAAAGAAGACATGTCAATTCTTATGTGAATTGGTTCTCTGAACATTCAATTAATATGAAGTTAAATATTGCGTCTTCGCAATTCCTTAGAGCCTATAGACTTTGTAGTTCGGACAAATTAGATGCTGATCCGGCAAACATTAAGGTTTATTTTCGGGATTTATGTTATCCCATGTATATTATTGACAGAGCACTTCTAAAAGTTAAAAGAGCTTTCTATGAGGGATCTTCTGGTGAGGGACGGGCCTCTTCTGTTGTTTCTTATATTACTGTTCCCAATAATAGTTTCCATGAATATAATAAGATTCTTCCTCCTGATGTCAGACCAGTTAAAAATATTACTAAATTATATGTTACTTAGAAACACAGGTTTTTCCGCAAACTCTGCTCCGGCTCTACCCGTGGCGGGAGTTTATTCTATAAAATGCAATTCTTGTCCTCTGTATTTTGGTGAGTCAGTTGATATTGACAGACGCATTTATCAACATTGTTATGATTTGAAGACTGACAATCTGATTTCTGCACTCATTAAGCATAGAAGTAGATTTGACCATGTTATAAATGCTAAAAATTTCGAGATTGTTCGTAAATGTAATAATAATTTTAAATGTAAACTTTTGGAAAGTTTTTTAATATATATCTCTAAAAATTAGTTTAAGGTGTCAAAGTTTTAGAAGGGGAAATGAGGTTGGATGCTATTTTATGTAATTTCTTGAAAAGTGAAAAAATGGCTTTCTCTTGCCCAATAAACAAGTAAATTTACAAACCAACTTATTTCATGCAGCGATGGCTTCATAACAACTTTAATTTTTTTATTTTAATGCGATAATGCATATGTTGATTGTTTGCGTTGAATAAAGCTGGCTAAGGTACAGAAATGCCTCTAAAATTTTTTGTCTCATTTTGTGTTTTGTTTTAAATTTTAATTTTAACGTAGTTATATAATTTAGGGAGTGTTTCTATATATCGTAAATATATATATATATATATATAAAGTATATATATATATATATATATATATATATATATAATATATTATATTATAAATAATATATTATATTATATATATATATATATAATATATATATAAAATATATATATATATATATATACTATATATATATATAATATATATGATATTATATATATATATATAAATATATAATATATAATATATATAATATATATATATATATATAGGATGGGACTATATATATATTACCTTAAATATCTTTGTATATATTATATAGTTTATAATATTTTTATATATAATATTATTATATATATATATTATATATTTGGTATATATTATATATATACATAATATATATATATATTATATATATATATTATATATTACGTATATTATATTGATATATTATTTTATAGTAGTATATAAATATATTATATAATATTATATATGATTATATATATATATATATATATACAGGACAATTTTAATATTCGTAGAAAGTATTAGATTTTTAAATTTTGAATTGAAAGAAAATAATGTTTTAGAGTAATAGGAAAACATTAAAAAATTCTATTATTAATTTCTTGCAAATTGCTCTTCCGATTTTTTATTCATATTTATAATACAGTTTATGTCAATTCTTTGTCAAAAACATTTTATCAAAATCTATGTGGGTTATATGATAGTATGACTGAAAGCAACTTATAATTCTATATGAGACATAATAAATTTTTGACATCATTTTATAACAAAATTGATAAAATTTTAAAATTAAATTAATTTTCAGGTTCAAATCTTTATATAGTTTATTCTGTTAATTATTTATATTCTACTATTAATTGTACGTTTCCCTCCTCACTCTCTATATTAATCTTATTAGATGTGTATTAACTCTCATCTCTACACCCCTTAATATATCACCTTTCTAAATCTTCATTCTATTATTATTATTTATTTATATTATTATTATTATCTATTATTGTTTTTACGGTTTAATTATTGTTTTATTAATATTATTATTATTATTATTATTATTATTATTATTATTATTATTATTATTATTATTATTATTATTATTATTATTATTATTATTATTATTATTATTATTATTATTATTATTATTATTATTATTAATTATTTATTATTATTAATCCATTATTATTATATATTATTTATATTGTATTATTATTGATATTATTGATATTTATTATAATATTATTATATTATATTATATCTTTTATTTTATTCTTAGTATTATATATTAATTATTATTATTATTATTAATTATTATTAGTTATTATTGATTATTGTTGTTCTATCAGTAATATTGTTATACTTCTACATTAATACGTTAATATTAATATATCTAATATATAATATCTACCTAAACATTTCTATTTTAAATCTCTCCTCATTCTATATAATAATATCTATTAGTTATTATTATTATTATTATTATATAGTATTATTAGTTATATTATATTATTATTCATTCACTCTCTTAGATGATTGATATCTACTCGATCGTAGATAGTAGTCTAGTAGTCATAGTAGATATATCAAGTGTAGTATTAAAAATTAGTAGTATTTTTATAGACGCTTTTACCTTACTAAAGGATTCATATAATGTTTGGGAATTAAATTTTTAGTTATTTCAATTATTAAATGTATTTTCCTTTTGGAAAATATATTATTGTGTAACATTATATTTTTGATGTTAGAAGCGTTAAATTGGGCATTTTCGAGGGCGACTAAGCGTGATATATTAAAGAGAAATAAGAGAAGCAAAATAGAGAGTGAAGAATAAAGAAAATGTGTGAAGAGATAGATAGTAGGAACGAAGAAAAGTCACACAAAGAAGAATAGCAAAGGCAAACACAACCAAAATTTTTGAAATAAAATAAAATATACAAATCAAGATTATATATACTGTAGAATGAGATGTCAGCCACTTTGCGGAGACAAGCATATATATAACAGCAGAGTGAACCGTGTGAGCGAGACCAGAATTGATGCAATCGATTATAATTTATATATTTAAAGGAATCAAGAAGGAGGTGAGAAGGTGAGTGATTGGATTTGGAAGTTGTGTAACAAAGACTTTATGAGGGTAATAGTTCGAGGGATTGGAGAATAGTAATAAGGTACCCAAGATATGAGGGTAAGGAGGATAGAAGCAGTAGCTTGCTATGAATTGATAGGAATTTAGATTAGTTATTGAGTTTGTTAGGGTAAGATATTGAGTGCTGTATTGTCGGTGTTGAAAGAGGCGCTCCCGAAAGTGCCCGTTTAGATGCTGGCTAGAAGGATTGTGTAGTAACCCAGCATCTTTACGTTGAATCAAATGATTAAGAAAATGAGGGAGGAAGAAAAATAAATGTAATGTTAGGTTTTATGGATATTGCGACAGGGCGTATGATAGGGAGTTAATAGAAAAACTCCATGCAGATATTTTAGTGATTATATGGTGGTTTTTAGTTTTCTGAATGGAAGTCAAGATAGTTTTGTATGACTGAATGTGACAGGAGTGGGTTAAGCATAAAGTTAGTCGAAATAGTTGATTGGGCTTAGATTAATAGAGCGGGGGGGGGGAGAAATCACCCCTTCCCCCCCCCTCCGCCCCCCCCACCCCCCCCCGCTTGGATATTTTATAAAAAAACAAAAGTGCACTGCCGGAGAGGGTGGCCTGCCTAGTTGGCCCTCGTACACAACAACTGGAGCCACTACCAAAGGGCACCGCGCCGAATACGGAGAGCCTCCGTCGCGGGTCTTTGTTTGTATTGGGAATATATATTTTAATATTAGGGGGAGCTTTGGGGGCCCCGAAAATGATTATAATTTTTTTTTTGGGTTTTGATTTATAATGGGGGTGGGTTTGGGATTTGTTTGGGTTATTAATTGTGCGTTATATATATTATTTTTCATGTAGCCCAGGCGGAATGTGAGTGTTAGGATAATAAATTATCCTGTTCTCATCGTTAATTTTAAGTTTTGAGCTTTTGTTGGATCAGTTTAAGCGTGTGAAAGGATAATTTTAGTTGTTGGGAGGCAGGTGGTAGGGTGCATTGAGGAAATTTTATGGAGGGAAAAAATTTTTATGTATATAGTATTGAGATTGTATATTATTTTAAAGCAGTTGTGTGATCTCTTTCTGTTTATTTTTTATATATGCTTGGACTGAGTTTGGTTTTGTGTGTCTGAAGTCTGGAGGAGAGAAAGGGTTTGGTGATGTGATGTATGAATAGAGAGATGTTGACAAGAGGTTTGTTGGTAAAAGGAGGAGGTTGTTGTTTTTGCCAAAGCATAAGAATCGTTAGTTTGACTCCCAGTAAGAAAAGTTTAATGTTTGTTTGGTGTGAATCTGGGGAGGACAGTGCGCTCGGTGTGAATTATGCTAGATGGTGAGCTGCTGGGAAAAGTGTCTTATGTATATAAAGTGTTTTTAGTTATTTATTTTAATGTTAGAAAGGAATTCAAGAGATAAAGCAAGATGTAAAGATAAAGTTACCGGAGGAACCTATAATTGGGAGGAGTTTAACAGTATAAGATATCGTTGGTGTGGATTTAAAGGGCCTAAGATCTTTATGAAGTAGAACGCAATTTTTTTTAGTGTTGTTATTTTAACATGGAGGGGTTATGGTGAGTGAATGAAGAACGAATTGATAAAACTGAGGTTATAATTATGATGACTATGTAGGGTGTGTGGTGTTGAAGATAGGGGTAGAGAGGTGAGGAGAGGGAGTATGAATGAGGACCCCAGCCCCACTGCTGTGTGCGCTGGCTCTTTCACCACTCCTCAGCTCAAACCACTCGAATGCTCTTGCCTGAGCACACCGAGAAAAAATGGATTGAACAGTAAATATGTCTGAAGAAAAGTAGGGAAAATAAATTGACTGAAAAATCAATTATATTTCAACGCCCCAATTATTTTTTACTTTACCAAAACTTTAAAACCACAATGATAATAATATTATAAGTATATATATATATATATAATATATTATATATAATATATATAATATATATATATATGGTAGCTTTTATTATATATTATATATAATATATATTAATATTAGTGTAGAGTATATATATATAATATATATATATTATATATATATATATATATATTAGTATATATAAAATAAAGAAATATGAACCAAAATTTACTAAGGGCGGGGTACAACATCAACACGCCCCCCATTTGGTTGCGTGGCCAGGGACCCCACCGCCCCCTCTAGGCACTCCAGCAACCCACAAGTGGGGCGTTATCACCCACTTTGAGAAACACTCAGTAAAGGAAATGCCTGGAGTGAGAGAAATATGAGATTGCAAGACGAGAAAACGTGCATAGTAGGGTGGATGGTCGGGTTTTGGAGGGGGGATATAGTTGTGGCCCACCTTGGCAAGAGATGATCCCTACATGAGCCAAATGCCAATGTGAGGCGTCCATCGCGGTGTCGTGAAGCTCTATGGTGGGATTTTCTGACTGCGACGAGTTTCTCACTAAAAGATTATAAAAGGGCGGTAAGGCTTGGGCTTTCTTCGACTTCGTCATATTCTTCTCTTACTTTTCTGTTTCCGGTGCATGATACGCACCTTACCCCCATTCGTGGCGAGAAGAAGGAGTATATATATATAATATATATATAGTAGGATATAATATAATATATAATATTTATTCATATATATTATATTATTAATATATTATATATTATATATAGTATAGTAGTTATAGTAGCTATTTGATTGTATATGATATACAGCTGTAAACATTAGCCTAATTAAAAAAGAATGTAAATAATAATTTTTTTTTTTTTTTACATGTTACCACCACTCACGGGTGGTATCACTCACTTTGCTATTTATCCTCTTAATTATGTTTTAATATTACTACTTAAAATATTAGAACTGTCCATTTAATTAGATATAAGGTCAGTCACATCTGACTTGAGATGGAAAATTTTTCTCAAGATTTTATTATTATTTATGTGGCATAGTTTTTGTATGTGACATTTCTTAAAAGGCTTTTGATTCAGGTTAATAAAATAAGATAGATCTAGCAAACTTTATGAGCAAGATACTGGTTGTGAAAAATTTAATAAGCAAACATTTTTAAAAGCATATGATTAGTTGATAAATATGAAATGATAAGAATCATTTAGACTAACTTTATTATGTTTAGCTTGATACAGCGAAATATATAATTCGAAGTCTAACTTATTTTACATTTTTATCGAACTTTTTCAATCTTTTTTTCATAACCCATTTGTCTGTCTCTAATTTCAATTTCTTTCTCCTACTTCGATTTTCTATTTTCCCGTTTTAGCTTCCATTTTTTTTTATCTCCACCTGTCTTTCATTCCTTTATTTATTTCTTCCTTTAAATTATCTTTGACTTTCTCTATTTCTCTCTTTATACATTGTGTATACATTAGCTAGATGATTGTTCTTAAGGAATCTAAGATGTTGTCATAGAATTTATTAATACAAAAGTTAGGGAAAGCAGCAAAACAGGACCGCCAACGAAGAAACAATTTTGCAGCACCATAAATATATTTTCTGGACCTCATGGACATTTTGAAAAGACAGAAGTAAATAGCGAAAAGAATGCCGGTCCCCTCACCCCTGAAATTCTGACACTTGATTGCAGGAATTTTGGCTTTCTGCTTTGATGTATGAATATTTTTAATATATTCTGCATCTCTTGACGCGACATTCCTTCTTCATGAGAGGCCTCTAAAGCTGCAGTAGGCTCAGACGGGAAGTGGGATGGAGAAAACTAAAAACGCGGTGTCACTGACGCTCAGTATTAATTTTTTTCATTCTGGGTGAGATAATAGTACCGCTTCAATTATTATCCTCGTCTAAAATTGACGAAGTCATCACTGACGAATGGAAGTCCTTTGTGATGATTCTTCGACTCAGAGCATCAAAAGTTTTTAACATTCCTCCATCTTTAATTATTATATTTCCTTACAAGTTTGAGGAAACAGATGATCGATTAATTTCCTGGCTTTCAGTGGCAGAAAAGATCAGGGAGAGATTTTGAAATAGGGGCGTGATTTTCCTTGTTTACTCACAGCTCTCAGTTCTACTTAATAGGCGGACAGTGTAATTGAACATCTACCTCGTTTCGTGCACGGTCCAACCTAACTTCTTATACTGGAGAGAGAGATGTTATTTGTACTCTTCTTACTCGCAAAATTTATCACTCGACGGACTGTCTACCAACTCAGAACATGCGGATATTTGTCTGAGTGATCTCATCTTCGAAAGAGAAGTTTTTGTAAAATAATATTTGGAGCAAAAAACAGACAAAAAGCGAATTTATTTATAGTAACTTAATTAATAGCATTAAAAAAAATGCTACGATAACGCACCGATATTTACACCCCCTTTTACAGACTTTCAATGGGCAACTGATTTGCGAAAAGGACAATATACAAATACCCCACTAAGCCAAAATATAATTTTTACCGCGCAATGATACAATTAGCCGAAATAGTATGTCACTATTTTTTTTTTTACATTAACAGTAAAAAACATATAACGCAAAAATATTTAATATATTTGAAAGGAGAAGTCTACGAGTTATTGAGAAGCAATGCGGGCAGATATATATATAGAATAATGTCTGGACAGCTTAACTAAAACATACTACAAAATTATATCTGAGACAGTCTATTTCTCCTCAAACGCAGCAGAATATTATATCATTAGTGCGTGAATATATCGGATCTATCATATAATATAATATGTTATATATTTATATATAATTTAAAAATCTTTAATTTAACAGGTCTAATCTGCAGAATATTTTCGAATCGAACGCAGAAGAGAACAAGCGCAAACTTCTGCAGAATATATAATGTGTGTGGTTTAAACAAAACTAATCAGCTTTTTACGAAAGACGATTTTTTTATGAGACAATATATTTTTCATTCTCAGAATATTGAAAAAGTAACACACAAACTATATAAATAAATTATTTGATAAATTTAAAAAGAAATTTAAACTTTAAACGCCAGTATTTTACCGACTCGAAATACTAAAATTTAAACTTTAAACGCAAGTAGTTTACTGACTACGAAATACTAATTTTAGCGAGAAAAAACAACTTTCTAAAATTTTCACAAACTTTTCTCAAGGTAATATAATCGTTAGATTACTTTTATTTTGATGAGGATCAGCCATATTACGCTCATCAGAATATAGAGCGATCAGCATATCCGCCCATCATAAATAATAAAGGTTCAGATTAAGAAGCTTGAAGAATTTCTAAGCGAAGAAATGGATATGGCAAGTGCAAGATTGAATTTTAATTACTTACATCTGCAAGTTTAGCAATTTTAGAGGAATGTATCTTGGAAGCCTAGGGTCTTCACGTTTCCTAAACATTTGAAGGAACGTGGGGATTAATGACTTCAAGATTATATAAGCTATTGAAAAGTTTGTTTCTCAGCTTCGAAACACTAGGCAGTTAACCCGCTTTAAACGCTTTCCAGATTAATTTATAAATTGTACCAGAGTACAGAACGATTTGGACTATTTGATTTATCTTTGAAATTTAAATGCACGACACATTGAGCATTGAAGTTTAACAGCCTTTTACGAAGCGAAAACGAATTTATAAGATTTTCAGCTGAGTTTATCACGAGGAATGGATTTTTAGCAATCAACTTAATGGTGCCGTCAAAATAACGACATGAAGTCATCAGCAACTTGGTTGGGATAGTCTTGGTTTTGATGGTTGAGGGTATTGTGTGTGGTTGCTGGGGCAGGTGTAGTGAGGTTGAGTTCGGAGGTGTTTTGGCGTTGTGTTTTGTGGTGCGTGTGTTGGTGTTTATAGGTTGTGGTTTGTATAGTGCGCTGTGTGTGTGTTTGGGTTTGTGTTGTGTGTGTTTGTTTGTGTGGTGTGTTGTTAGGTATTGGTAGTTTTGGATGATCGGTGGGGTGTATAGCTTTGTGTTGTGAGGTTGAGTTGAGGGATGTTGTTGGGGTTGTTGGTTTATTGGATTGTATGGTGGTGTGATTCTCTGTAGGTGGGTTAGTAATGGTGAGGGTGGTGAGTTGCCTGGTGGCGTTTGTTATACGGCGTGTAATATGGGTATAGTGTTTCCGTGTGACGTGCAATAGATCTGGTGGGTAGGTGATTTTGATGTGGGTATCGCGTAATCTCTCCTGCGTTAAGCGTTCGAGTTTTCGGTGTGTGTTTTGTTACGGATTGAGTCTTGTGGGTGAGTTGACCCGGCAGTACGCCCCGCTATGTTTTACTGTGTATGGGTTGTGTTGTCTGGTTGTGGGGTTTGGTGGTGTGTTGGTGGCGTAACGTCATGATTTGGTGGAGAGTCTGTGTGTTGTGGGTGGCGAGGACGTTGTTCGGTTGCATTGTGCGTAGGCCTGCGGTGTAGTAGTTGCGGTGTTGATGGTTCTGTGTAGTGTGTTTGTGTGAAGGTGTTTCGGGTTGCGTTGGTCTAGCTGTGGTTAGGTTGTATTGGTGGAGATGAGAGTCGTCATATGTGGTGGGTTGTTGTCGGTTTGTAATGTAGTGATAGGAGTGAGGTTTGAGTGGAAGGTTGTTGTGGTGTAGTGTGGTGGGAGTGGGTCCTGTTTTTAGGGGAGCTCGATGTCGTCGTTGAGGTGTGTTTGGTTCCGCGTGTGATGGTGTTAGAGGCGGCCGTTGCTTTGTATAGATCGTGTATTGTTTGTCGAGGAATAGATTTGGGGGGTATTGGGAGGGTGGTTATTAGCCCAGATTGTTAAGTGAAAGGAGCGTTAATGTAGTGGGGAATGAGGTATGCTGTTAGGTGGTAGATTTGTTGGTTGTGTATATGTTATAGGGGGGGTGGTCTCATATTAATATGTGACGTGGTGTATTAAGAAGACCATTGAAAGACCACGATTTGGGGATGAAACAGGCTTGATATGAAACAACCAAAGACGCTATAGAAACAATCAACCAGATCTTACACCATCTAAACGGTAATGATTAACCGGTGGTGTTAACGTGGATTTAAACGCGGTTACACTTGATGTAACCGGGTTTTAACTGGAGATAATTTTTTAAACACGATTTAACCGATAAATACTATACAGTTCAATTAAGGTTTGGGTTTAACCGGATTTTTAAATGGTTTTAGGGTTTTTATACTGTTTTAACGCGGTTTTGAACTGGTTTATCCGTTTTAACTGAGTTGTTAAACCGTTTTAACGTGTGTTAGCGGTTGTTGTAACTGAGGCTTTACTTAACCGGTCTAACTGCAGCGAGCTGGCGAAAATCAAGATTATCAGTTTTATCCACAAACTGGTTTTTAACCGGTTTTTGTTGTGGGTAACTGGTTTTAACCCGGTTTTAACATGGTTTTAATAAACACGGTTTTAACTGGTTTAAAACCGAGTTTTAAACTGGTTTTAAAAACCAGGTTTACTGGTTTAGAAACACGGCGCTTGTTGGTTACGGCGTTTTAAATTGGTTTTTAACGCAGAACGGTTTTAACTGGGTTTTCTAAACTACAGTTTTTTAATAAACGATGGTTTTAACGACGGGTTTTGAATCGATGGCTTTTTAAAACGCGTTTTTATAAATAACTGTTTAACCGGTCTTGAACTGGTTTTAAACCCGGTTTTTTAGTAGACTGTGGTTTTTAACTGGTTTAAACTTTGTGTTGTTTGGGCGGTTTTAAACTGGGTTTTTAATAACACGGTTTTAAACGTGTTGTTAACCGGCTTTGTAACTGGTTTAAAAACATAAACGCCGTTGTTTTAGTGATGTTGTAAAAAATTTAGTAAAATGGTGATTTTGAAAATTTGGTGTAGGTATGTGAGTGTTGTACTGTTTGGCGTGTTTGTTATACTGATTTTTAAACTCGGTTTTTTGTTGTGTATTAAAATACTGTTTGGGTGGTTGTGTTTGTGGGGTGTGGTGTTTAAGCGCGTCGGTTCTCCTAACAGATGGTGAGAAAAGAGCCGGTTTTTTGTAGTTACTGGTTTTGAGTGCGACGTTGCGGTGTTTAAAAGAGTGTCAGAGATAATAAAGAGCTGGTTTATAAACAGAAGAAGCTGGTTTTAAAACTGTTTTCAAACACGTTTTAACACTAAAAGCATTTCTTTCTCATGCAAAATGGTTTTTAAAGGGCGAGCCGGTTTTGTTTGTTGTTTTTTGTGTACATTCTTTCTTTTATTTTTTCTGATTTCGGAAAATAATCGAACGGTAAATTAAATAAATTTTGTCAGTCTATAAAAAAGGATATGTTTTGTACTGTGCTGGGGGTTTTAGCCGGTTTTTGTTTAGAGGACTACGCTGTTTTTGGTTTGTGGTATGTGGTTTAGGTGGTGATTATCGAGGTTTGTGTGTATGTGACGTAGGGATCAGTAGTGTTGATTACAGTACGTGTGGTGTTGTGGTCTGGTGGTGTTGGTTTGTTGGTTTGGGGGTTTTGTTTGTTGTCTATTGGTGGGTGTTGTGTGGGTGTGTGGGTGGTTTTTTGTATTGGTGTGTGTAATATGTTGGGGTTGGTTTTGTTGTTATAGCCGTTGGGTTGTTTGGTTACTTGTGGGTGGGATGTTGTGGGGTTTGTGTGGTGTATATTGTGGTTCGCGTGGTGGGGGGTGGGGGTGGTTGTTGGTGTTTTGGGGCCGTGTGGGTACGGTTTTTAACAACCATGGTTTTAGTTTTCCCGTTTGGTTATAAAACTTATTTATTTACCCCATTTTAAACTGGTTTTAATAACGTCGGGTTTTAACTGGTTTTAAAAACCGATTTTAATCGCGGTTTTTAAATTGGTTTAAACCGGTTTTAAGCCAGGTTTTTAAAAACTGGTTTCTTTGGAACCTTGGTTTTGACCAGTTTTAACTGGCTTTTGTTTTGACTCGGTTTTTTTTTGACGGTTTTGGGAATGTTTGTAACTGGTTTTGGGGCGAGACCGGTTTTAACGTTGGTTTTGAAATGCCGTTTAACATGGGTTTTTGTGGAACGCGGTTGTTAACTGGTTTTAACCGGTTTTTAAATTGCTTTTAACCCGTTTTATGAGTGTTTTAAGACCAGTTTAACCGTGGTTTTAAACGCCGATTTTAAACCTTGTTTTGAAACCGTTTTTAAAACCCGGGTTTTTACAAAAAAAAAAAAAAGACGCGTTTGGCTTGCAGGAAGGGAAGAACCCTGTGGGGTTGAAACCGTTTTGACTGGTTTTTGACTGGTGTTGGTGTTGGTGTGGTGTGTTGGTGTTGGTGTTGGTTTTGGTGTTGGTGTTGGTGGTTGGGTTTGGTGTTGGTCGTTGGTGTTTGGTTGTTGGTGTTGGGTGGTTGGTGGTGTTTGTTTGGTTTGTTTTGGTGTGTTTTGGTTTTGTTGGTGGTTGGGGTTGGTTATTTTGCTTTGTTATATTGGTGTTTTTGGGTGTTGTTTGGGGTTGTTGTTGTGTTGGCGGGTGTTGTTGTTGTTGTTCGGTTGTTACTGTTCGGTTGTTATTCGATTATTTACCAGGGTATGAATAGTTTTT
Organism: Trachelipus rathkii; assembly: GCA_015478945.1. Lineage (NCBI taxonomy): Eukaryota > Metazoa > Arthropoda > Malacostraca > Isopoda > Trachelipodidae > Trachelipus > Trachelipus rathkii. The sequence continues at coordinate 7,184 of JABUQX010028660.1, read as the reverse complement.
CCTTTTCTTTTCTAATCTAGGGTTTTTTCTATTCCCCTTTTATTTACAATATAATTTTTTTTTATACTTTTGAATTGTGCATGAGCAAAAATAAAATTATAAAGTATAAATTTAAACAAATTGAATTCCACTTTAACTTTCAAGGTCAATTTAACCGGATAATCGCTAAAGGGTAACTTTATAGTAATATCATACATTCCTTTAGTATCCCCTAAGTCAATGCCCTCAAACAGATGATATATAGCCGATATTGAAGTGTGAAAACTGATTTTTAAATCACTGTAAATCCTTTTTTAAAAAAAAAAAGAACAAAACAAACAAAATAGCGAATATATTTTCTCATCAGCGAGGTGCGTGATAGATATTATATATTATATATATATATATAGTAATATATATTATATATATATATATATATTATAACTATATATAATCCATATTCGTATACATATATAACCCTATTTAGTATGATATTTTGCAGGATATTGTACAGCATATTTAATTATATATATATAATATATATATATGTATATAAGAGTTGGCCGGGGACAGTGCTGTTGAACCGGTTGCCCATCCTTTTTCCCGGATATGACAAGGATAGAGTATAGGATCTGGAAACTTGAGGAATATAATCTATGTAATGGTTTTAAGCTCGAATCCGTGTAAAATTTCAAGTCCTGTAATATGTAATAGAGGGGGTCACCCCCGAGCTGTGGACGCCGATAATTGCGCTTACGCCTTTCGTTGCGTGATCTGAGAGGGTGAGTTTAGGCCTAACAAGCGTTCGTGCGGCGACCGACTACCTGGAGGTCAAACAGACCGAAGGTCTGTTGACCGACAGACACCAGACCTGAGGGCGCGTGCCGCATACACATAACACATCTATTTTATTCATTATTAGATTATTATTATTATAATTATTTTATTATATTATTGATTAATTCATTTTATTTATTATTATTATTCATTGATTATTACGTCGAAAGTAGGTTCCGAAGGGAAAACACTTTCTGAGTTGTTTTTTTAAACCCCTTCTGCCCTGCTTCTGCGACTCCCGAAGTCCGCACTAGGCACTGCCTCGCCCGCCCGCACCCGCACCGCACCCGCTCCGTAGAGCTCCGCTTCCGATCATCCTCCTGAGTTTTTTTATCTATTATTATTTATATTATTATTATTATTATTATTAATTAATTATATTTTATTAATTTTTTTATTAAATATTATTTATAATATTATTATTATTTTTGTTATATTTCCACCGGGTTTCTTCTTCGGCAATTCCGGTTCTGAGTCCAATATATATCCAAATAAGTTAGAGTTATCGTATCTGGGTTAAAATTGGGAGGGGTGTTAGATGGGGAGGTAACTTCGCTCGAGACGAGGTCGTCCCCGTGGTCCCTGAGGGGGACGCCATGCCACCCCCCTTAAAAATCGAAGTGTTCGGTAATTGGGCGGAAATTTGGTGAGATTCAGAGTTATGAATTTCTAGAAATACTTCGATATGTGAATCTGTGAGTTGGCTCCGGCACCGGTGCTGGTAGCCACTGCCGGTGCGAGTTATAAACAGTCCGTAAACACATGTTGGTGTGCTTATATAGTTATTGGATCTGGTAGATTACGAATAGATGGTTATACTAGTCCGTATAGGGTGTTAGGACCCCCATTGTAGGGGGGTCTCGACTGAAAAAGAGTGCACTGAGGTGCAAAAATAAAATAAGATATAGAGATGAGAAGGATGAAAGATGAAAAGAAAGGAAAGAATGAAGAAGGAATTTGACTCCAGAAGAGTAGAAAGTGACAGCTGCACCGGTGCCTGGGCTGCCGGGTGCGGGTGCCGAGTTATTTAAATATTAGTGTAATGTACATATTGTGGCTTATTTATGTGTATGGGTTCCTGTAGATTTCGAAAATAATGGTTTCGAGAACCATCAAGAATAAAAAATAAATAAATAAATATAATAAATAATAAAAATTTCTTATTCTTTTTATGTTATAACTTAAAAATTTCACGTTTTTACATACCTAAGCAGTAAATCACTAAATCAACCACCATCCAACCAGCAATCCGCCATGTCCTCCCGTAGACAGTCCTATGATCTATTGATTCTTATGTGATTAAGGTCATAATTTTTTAACTAAAATTGTAACGTTCTTTCATCCCTATAAGAGTAAGATTCACTAAATCAACCACTATCGCAACCTACGCATCATCCACATCTCCTAGCCTATTGCGCTTGATCTATGATGCTATTGATGTCAAGTCACATTTTGGAGTATCATTTTGATAAAGCATAACATAAATTTCTAAGTTCTTTATACAAAAGATCAATCAATATATATGCTACTGTAACAAAGTTTTCACATTAATAAAGAATTACTTAGCATCAATCTAAACTAAGAAAGTATAATAACAATGACAAAGCTACACATCTTAACAGAGAAATACAACTGTAAACGATTAACAAAGTTTTCTAGCACTTAAACAACAGTAAACTGTAATCTAACATAGCACAGCAAAGACGTATCCTATTCACACTTTATTCAAGCATATCTCCTACATAACAATGTTTAATTTTCATTAACATGGTAATATTTAACACAAAATTATCACACACTTGGTTAACTATCAACCTAATCAACGAATATACTCTAACATAATAAGGAGTTTCCACATCAAAAAGCTAACATGGTGTAACATGAACTAAGAAAATAATGTACAAAGACAAAACCTAACACAACTTAACACACGAATAAACATTAACAAAGCAAAGTTCCACACTTAACAACCATTTTTTACAGTAACTAAACTGTACAAAACGTAAACTGTTCATACTTTTTCAAGGCATATCTCTAACATATTATCGTTTAACTTTACACTGACACAGTAATATCTACACTAATAAAGCTTACTTAGCATCATTGAACTATGAATATACCCACAACGAAACAAACCTAACACATCTTACACGGATAAATCAGTCAACGTTAACAAAACGTTTCCACCCTTAACAACAGTAAAGTTAATAACATAACATTCAAAAACGCAACTTATTCAATTTTCTAAACATATACACTGTAATTTTACATTAAGACTGTAATATTTGACAAAAATTTACCATAACTGTGTATCAATCATACAGATCAATGAGTATACCCTAACATAAAGTTTCCACATTAATAAGCTAACATAGCATCAACTGAACTAGAAATATAATGACAACGACAAGCTAACACACCTTAAGCAGGAATAAACTTGTAACATTAACAAGTTAACAGATTAGCAGTAGAAAAGTAACAAGGAAAACTTAACCTAACCCTACTTTTCCACTTGGGTCAAGTATGTTCTAACATAACAAATGTTATGTTTAACACTTAACATGGAATATTTTAACAAAAAATTTAGCATACCTAACTTAACAGCATATAACTAATGGATAACAGACAACATAGCAAAGTTTTACATATGTTAAAGTTAAACTACAGACATAACATACTTAACAAAAAATGGGCTACACGAATAGACAGCAGACCCAAATCTTAAAGCAACAAAGCGTACTAAAGGGACAGTAAAACAAGTTTTCAGGTGTATAACATATATCCAATAAAAAGAAATTAATAAATAAATACATTCAAACATATATATTTTTTTCATTTTAAATATTAATCCTTCTAATCAGGGAGACATAGATTCTGTGAAAATTGAAGCAAGTTCATATGTTTTCCAGAGATTCAATCCATCCGAATTACGGATGTAAGCAAAATAAACAACGGCACTACACATTTTTCTGCCATATTTTCGTGTCAACAGCACTCATCTCTCCGCCAGAGAGAAGCTAAACGTATCCCTGGGTGATAGTTATTGAAGGCATTTCTGTATACTGCAGTTATACCGGAAACCAATGTTCAGTGTAATACGTAATTAACCATGAGGCTATATGAACTTAATCCTCGGTCATGACCAGACATCTAAGAGTGAGACTCTTAGTCGTTTTTTCATACAACAAACTGTTATATTTCAGATGACTGAACAGTGAACCTATATCACGTACGCAATGAATGTTGACAGCATCAATAAGTTGCGTCCATCAATTTTTAACCAATATAAGACGCAGTAAAGCAACATCTCATATCTATTATAGCCTCTCAAGTGTCACTCTGATTTCAAGTAGAGGTGCATGTCTCAGATGAAACTATCATGATCTTCCCAAGCTTCAAACGCTGTCGATAATCTTGAGGATTCTTCAACAAACATGATTATAGGTCTATTACTTGCACCTCCAATTGGAATATACAAGTAATATATTGCTTTCCATTCGTTTTTCGAAAAAATGTAATTGACACATCGTGGTATTACGAAGGTCCTTGTAAAGAGGACATTCGTAGGAGCAGAACGGAGAGGTCATCACAACACAGCGAAATGTCTTACTGACGAATTCGGATGTATAACGATCTACAAAAGGTAACGAGATTCTTTTTTCACAATCAAGAGAAGTAAACAAGAACCACGCACAGAACAACCTATCAGTTAAAAGGGGTATATATTCTCGTCATCAACAACAAAACAACAATAACATAGTACAAAATAAGTTCTTTATATTACTAACAAACGAATATTGGCTAACGTAACATTGTTTTCACATTAATAAAGCTAAACATAGCATTACCAAATAAGATATAATGTAACAATAAAAAATCTAACACAGCCCTTCCTAGAATACAACTAACATTAACAAGTTCCATACTTAAGCAGTAAAGTACCTAGCAAGCATACAAAAGTAACCTATTCACACTTTTAGGCATACCTCTACATATCATTGTTAATTTTTACATCAACAACTGATTTACGTTGCATTTTAGAGTATATTTCGGATAAAATAGTCACAATGAGTTTCTTTATTACTAACCATCCGATATAAGTTAACAAACAAAGGTTTTTTCATTAATAACTAACATAGCATCATATATGGACTAAGAAATAATGTACAACGATGAATCTATCACAACTTAACATGATAACTGTTAACATTAAACAAACTGCCGCCCTTAATAACAGTAACGTACATAACACTTCGTCCAGAACGTAACCTATTTACCCTTTTTCATGCATATCTCTAAATATCAATGTTAATTTTACATTAACATCGTAAAATATTTAACAAGTTTAGCAAAACTGTTAATCATCATACTGACAAAGAATATAAAGTGAACGTAACAAATGTTTTACATAAACTTCGTAACATTTAACAAAAAAATTCATCATTCCCATAACTAAATATCAATACACGAATAAACCGCAAACAATAACAAAGTTTTTAACCAACATAACAAAATAATAACAAAACTTTTATGCTTCTTCCAATAAAAAATAGTTCTTTGGAGAAAAATTATCACAGTAAAGCGTAATAATTACTGATTTTAAAGCAGTAATCAGTAATCAGTATCAACAAACATCCCTGCAGTCCCTACCCGTCCCACCCGCTTATCTTTAAGATTGATTCAAGTCATATTAAGTATTTATCCCAACATAACATAAAATAAGTTCTTTTATATCACCTACGATAAGTAACACAAAGTTTTAAGCATAATAAAGTAACAATCTCACGCGACTAGAATATAATGTACCAATGCAAACCTAACATCAAACCTCGCGTATGAATAATCAGCTACATCCTGAAAAATTCCTACTGATCAAGGTAATAGTAGTAACAGGTCATAATACTCGATATTTCCTTTCGAGCATTTAACAACAGGTAAAGCGTATTATCTAACAAAATCCTTACAAAATTTCAACCTATCAAAGATGCCACCATCTTGAACTATGAATTGACAATTAAATTCATCAAAGTGTCACTCGTTTCGTATGAACATCATTTGACCTAGGAATAAAACGTGACATAGCAAAAGTTAGGGCATAACTAACATTATTCAAAAACTTACCTAGGCCTCAACGTTTCTAACTCATCGTCATTAACACAGTATATCTTAGACAAAACTCATCATTTCTCTAACAAAAGTGTTAATTTCACATTGTCATGTAATATTTAAATACGTACTTGAACTTACGAATAAACAGTTTTCATTAACCCAGAGTCTATAGCAACACATTACCTTCCGAGAGAAAACCCAGGGGGAATGCCCCTTGAAAGGGTGTGAACCTTGAGAGGGGGGATCACCCGGGTGAGCGGGCGTGGCCCTCAGCCGAAGGGCTGAGGCCTTACCCTCTGCGGAAGGGTATAAGCCCGTCTTACACCCTGTTAGGAATGATGATTTTTGAAAGGTATTACTGTGTTAACTGAAGATGAGGTGTTAGAAACGGGAGCCTAGGTTAGTTTTTGTTGAATAATGTAGGGTTTGCCCTAGACCTTTGCTAATGTCTACGTTTATTCCCAAGGTCAATGATGTTATACTCGAAACGAGTTGACACTTTGATGAAGATAGTGTCAATTCATAGTTCAAGAATGTGGCATCTTTGATAGAGTGGGCACTTTGTTAAGGGATTTTGTTAGATAATACGGCTTTACCTGTTGTTAATATGCTTGAAAAGTGGGAGCTTTGTATATACTGTTAGCTACTTTACCTTGATCAGTAGGGAATTTTTTTCAGATGTTAGTGATTTATTCGAGACGCGAGGTATGTTAGGTTTGAATTTTGTACATTATATTCCTAGTCGGGTATGATTTGTTGCTTTTTGATCTAAAAATTTGTTCGGCTTAAGCATATATCGTAGGTTTAGTATATAAAGAACTTATTTTCTATGTTATGTTTGTCCAAAATGAAACTTGAATTATGACTCTGAAGTGATTGATTCAATAGGGGCAAGAGGTTTGGGACCGGTAAGGGACTCCTGGGGATAGTTTGTTATTTATGATTCTCAAAATGGTACTGTTTTAAAAAAAGTAGAATATTACCTTTATTGAGATATTTTAAATTAAAGAAACTTATTTTTATATTCAGGATAAAATCTTTGTATTTTAGTGCGAATAGGCAAGGTTACTGTTTCGCGATTACATTCGCTGGGGGAATATGATATTTAGACGTGGTTATGATGAATTTTTTTTTGTTAAATGTTACGTTGTTGATGTAAAACATTTGTTACGTCAGCCTTATATTCTTTGTTCAGTAACTGATGATTAGACAGCGTTTTGCTAACTTATGTTACATATTACGAGTTAATGTAAATTAAC
>JABUQX010028659.1:12500-17500 GCA_015478945.1 Trachelipus rathkii | reverse complement strand
CAGCCCCGAAAAGTTTGGAAAATTCCATAGGCTTTTCTTACACTCCGTCTGAACGAAACGTCGTTTTATCGCAGTATAGGTCTTGGACGACTATAGAAGAGGCGAGGTAAATTTATAATACTTTAGGCCCTACAGGCCAAACAAAGAGTATGAATCAAATTTTAACATAGCCGACAGATATCTTAAGAAACCATAGTTTAAAATTAGATCTTTAAAAAATTTTGCATAATTTTTTTTTTACATTATATATATATATATATATATATATATATATATATATATATATATATATATATATATATATATATATATATATATATATATATATATATATATATATATATATATATATATATGAGAGAGAGAGAGACTCATCTAGGTTAGCTTACATTTACGGCAACCATCTATTATTTAGGTCTACGGCATTGACGACTCATGCAGGTTTCGGTTTACTGGCCTTCCTAGTTTAGTTTATGACAAGTTTTGCTAATTACACACAATAAAGCTGTAAATTAAAAATTCTTTATAACTTGAACTAAGGAGGCCCGTAACCTAACCTATATGGATCGTCGATGCCGCCCGCACACCTAAACCTAACATATATTGATCGGTGATGCTGTATATATATATATATATATATATATATATATATATATATATATATCTATATGTATATATATATATATATATATATATATATATATATATATATATATATATATATATATATATATATATTGCAGACCTTTTTCAAATATTGTAAATTGCATATGTAACATTTTGCAACATTATTTTTTAGGTCGTTTTAGACATGAATTTATTGGTTTCCAGGGTCGCCGAGTTGATTGGAGCAACCCCCGAGTCCCCAGCGCCCCGCTCCGCACTGTTCAGAACCGCACCGGCTTGAGCCCAGCATCTCTCACTCTCCCAGAGCTTTTCGAATACATACACGTACACACAAAAACACACGCACATCTAAGGACAGACTGACAGAGAGACGAATATACTTTACAAAGTCAATGTATGACGTCACCACCACTCGCTCCTTATTTAATATAAATATATTTAATGTAATATATTTATTTATTTACTTAAAATTTTGCCCGGCTGGCGTCGAACAAGCCTATCCTAAATATCAGGCAAGCGTCAAGACCCTTACGCTATCGAAGTATATATCAAGGCTGTCTTGAGAGTTGCTTACTTTTAAATAAAAAAAAAAAAAAAATAATAATAATAATAATAATAATAATAATAATAATAATAATAATAATAATAATAATAATAATAATAATAATAATAATAATAATAATAATAATAATAATAATAATAATAATACACACACATAATAATAATAATAATAATAATAATAATAATAATAATAATAAAAATAATAATAATAATTATAATAATAATAATAATAATAATAATAATAATAATAATAATAATAACACACACACACACACACACACACACACACACACATAGTAATAATAAAAGGGCCCTCTTATCAATAGGCCATAAACTGTTTGAAATTGAATCTTTTGTTCCTTTTCGTAAGTTTCCACAAATCTCACACAGATACACTAGTTTAATTTATTACTGGGTGATATATATATATATATATATATATATATATATATATATATATATATATATATATATATATATATATATATATATATATATATATATATATATATATATATATATTTATATATATATATATATATATATATATATATATATATATATATATATATATATATATATATATATATATTTTTTTATATGTGTATATATATATATATATATATATATATATATATATATATATATTCGATGCAGCGTCCATGCACCACCTTAGCCTAACTACATTTTTAATCATCCTTCCTCATCTTTACCAATCTTAATCATCTTTACTCATCTTTATTTTAGGTATCGCTGCAATTACTGTCGCGGTACAGCTGCATTGATAATTGAGAAGGTATATCTTAGAGTGAATGTATCCGAACTCTGGCATATCGCTTCTTACTCATCCAGACACTTCTTTAGGTCGCATAAAGTGGGCAGATGTACCCGTAAGAGAGTTAGATACAATTAAATCAACATTTCACTCTATCTTCTCAAAAAATCATATATATATATATATATATATATATATATATATATATATATATATATATATATATATATATATATATATATATATATATATATATATATATATATATATATATATATATATATATATATATATATATATAAGATGACTCATTAAGAGGGGAGAAGGAATGGACTTCAAGATAAACACTGCTGCTGCCATCCTTTTGATACGTAAGAGAAACTTGTCGTATATATATATATATATATATATATATATATATATATATATATATATATATATATATATATATATATATATATATATATATATATATATATATATATATTTATCTATATATATTTATATCCATATTTATATAAAGTATATATATGGTCAAGCTTGATTGTCATATTGAACTATTAGTGTATTGTTAAATGCTGGTCCAATTTTGTGCTGAAAATTTGCGCTTGTAAGTCAAAATAAAAATAAAAATATTCAAAATTACATTAGTATTACAGCGAAAAGGAATACATTTTTGAATCCTGGTAAAATTTCACATAGGAAAATGTAAAAAATAAAAAATTATTGTTAATAATTATAGTATGATTAGAAGGCCTATTTAGAGACCTTATATTGGTTTCTCGATAATAGACTTGCTATTAATTTTTTTTTTTACTAAAGAATACCCAAGGGTATACCGCCCCGATGGCAGGAGTCGGGGTCTCTCGGCCTTCCGGGGAACTACGGGGTAGGATTATTTCCTCCGGGGAGGGTCTCCGGAACCCCCGCTCTTTGGTATTTGGGTGTCGCGGGGTTCCTCCGCCCCTCCCCTACGGGGCATGGAAAACATCCACCCTATGTTCCCGTCGGCTCGAGCCCCCTAGTGTGCCGTATAAGCAAAATTTAATAGAAAGTCTATTTATTTTAACGAGAAACCAATAAAAGGTCTCTAAATAGGCCTTCTAATCCTATTACTATAATTATTAACAATTTTTTATTTTTTTATTTTTACATTTTCCTATGTGAAATTTTACCAGGATTCCAAAAATGTATTCCTTTTTGCTGTAGCTATTGTAGTTTTCTCTGGGATTTTTTTTTTTTTTTTTTACATTTTCAGCACTAAAATTGGACCAGCATTCCAGTAATTGTATTCCGTTTTACTGTAGCTTTATTAGTTTTTAGATTAATTTTACGGATAATCTAGAGGCTGGCATATATATATATATATATATATATATATATACATATATATATATATATATATATATATATATATATATATATATATATATATATATATATATATATATATATATATATATATATATATATATATATAAGTAGTATCCATGACGGATCCCAATGAATGGGTATAACTGGGGTACACCCCAGCGTCTTCCATGAGTGATATTTGGGCATCTACCCGGAGTGGCTACATTTTGGGTACTATTGCAACCGTTTGTTTTGGGGGGGCTAGTCATCCTGGGGACCCATATTTCTATTGATTCGCCATGTACGTGAGTACGTGTGTGTGTGTGCGTGACCACATGCTCATGTACTTTCATGAGCGCTTTTTACCCCACCCCTCTTTGTTCATCCCCTATGACGTCATCAAGGTAAGCTGGAACGAGTTTCCAGCTATGCCAGCATCTTTCGGGAGGTGAATTCCAGCACCTATCCTGTGTGAACTACTTTCCTGGGTACTTTTGCATGTCGTGGGCACTACAATGGGGCACTACCCTGGGGTACTGCCCATATTTCTGTACATTCGCCATGTACGCGTGTGATTGTGTTTATGCGGGAGCTCATGCTCATGTACTTTCATGAGCCTTTTTCACCGTACCCCCCTTTTCTAGCTATCCAATGTACGTGGCGTAGCCCCGTACATGAAAGTAGCTGAGCTACTTTAGTGAAAGTAGCTGAGCCGCTGAAAGCTAGCCTCTGTACGTGTAAGTAGCTAAGCTACTTTCATGAACATCTTAGAGTTCAAGAGTGCCGTTACTTGTTAAGTACACCTTTCAAGTGCACTTAAGTACACTTGCCAAGTGTACTGCACGATTGACGCACAGCCCGCGTCGACAGCCCAAAAGACTTCGGGTTCAAATGACTCGGGTTCACCCAACGCGAAAGCGACCGCCGGCGCGAAAGAACTCGCAACATTACGACAGCGCGTGCGCGAACGCCAAAATATGTTTGCTATGTTTGTGTGGAAAATTTAATAATAATGGGTGCATTATATACTGCGCAAGATAGTATCCTAGGGGCATATATTATTATTACAGTTATATATATACATATATATACATATATATATATTACATATATATATACATATATATATATATACATATATTATAATTTATTTTTGTTTTTAATAAAAATTTATTCTTTTTATGTTTATAACGTAAAATTTTACGTTTTTACATACCCAAAGTGCAAATCAATAAATCAAAACCACCATCCAACCACCCTTCTGTCCACCTATGATCTATTGATCTATTGATCTATTGATATATGGATTCAAGTCATATTTTTTAAAATTGTTAAGTGTTTACATACCTCAAATCAGTAAATCAGCAAATCAAAACCACCATCCAACCACCCTCCTAACCAGCTATGATCTGATCTATTGATTCAAGTCATATTTTTATTAAAAATGTTTACATACCCTAAATCAGTAAATCAGTAAATGAAACCACCATCCAACCACCTTCCTAACCAGCTGCGTGATCTATTGATCTATTGATCTATGGATTCAAGCCATATTTTTATTAAAATTGTTATGGTATTTAATATACCCTAAGTCAGTAATCAGCACTGCAGTTGTTGCGTAGACCCCTCCCACTTTCAAAGGATATTGCCTTACGTCTTTACGTCTTACTGACCCAACATCAAT
>JABUQX010028659.1:0-5000 GCA_015478945.1 Trachelipus rathkii | reverse complement strand
TAATTTTTTTTTACTAGTAATGCTGATGAGAAATATACAAAAATTTGAAATAATAAAAATATAAATAATTAAAGTAAGCAACAAAACGTTCACTTTTGCTTGGGAAAGAAAAAACGCATTTTAGCTGCTAAAACGTGAAAGAACTTAAGGTGAGAGGTAAAAATAAATGTTTCGGGGTAAATTCCGTTCCTTATGAATTTTTTTTCATATTATTGATTTTGTGATATAACTGATCAAATACTTATCATAACCTGAACTATGAGGGCTGTTAAAAAAAAAAAAAAAAAACCTAACCTATATGGATTGACGATGCAGTAAACCTATAACCTAACACTATATGGATTGACGATGCAGTAAACCTTATACCTAAACTAGATATGGATCTTCTTTGCACCGTAATTTTTCTCCCTTGCTCTCTGAGGGTCCAATTTGCATAGGCATTTTTTGCAATTTACCATAGTCCTTCTCGCTTCCCCGCTGTAGCTAGCCAAACGTCACGATGTTTCAGCGGCAAGTACCGATTTTATTAAATAATTCCTTTTTGTTTTTGCTTGCTTTTTTTGCCATTCAAAATTATTCGATCCTGCTTAATCAGCAGTAAAATTTGTTGTCGAGTGCTTTATTTAATCAACAATATGCTAATTAAAAAAAATTCAACACTGATACATGAAACCTGTAATATATATATACTATTTAATTTATTATTAATACTTTTAATTATTTTATTTACTTCTTACTAAAATAATATCTACTTAATTTAACTTAATTATTTTTTTATATATATACTATATATATAATAATTACTAATATCACATATACTTATCATATTACTATATTCATATATACATATTATATATATAATATATATATATATATATATATATATACATTATATATATATAATATATCTCAAACCTATATATATATATATCATACTATATATATATATAATATATACTATATATATATAATATAGATATATATTATATATATATATATCATATATTATATATATATATATATGTATATATATATACTATATATATATATATATATATATATTATAATATATATATTACATATATATATATATATATATATACTGACCCTATGGGGTGGGGAAACCAACACACACCACTAAAAATCACCAACCACACAAAATTGGTATGCGGGACTATCAGCAACCAACACCCACACGTTACACCAACAAAACCATGTGGGTGGGGGTAACAAACACCCCTAACCCACCCAAAACCCCTCCACACCCGCACTGGGTCCTCTCTCCCCCTCCCTCCTAAGGGTGGTTGGTTGTAAATTCTCACAACCCATGGGTGGTCTCAACTAGCGACCAGCACAACAAACAACAAAACACAAAACACAACCAAAACAACGCGCTCCAAACAGACCACAGCACAGCTCCACCACCACACAACTCACACAACACAACAACCCGCACGTCAACACACTACCAAACCTACACACCCACACAACCCAACCACAACCACACACACATATAAGCTAAATCACACTACCAACACACTCATATACTATAACAATCCAACCCCACACACCCCAACACTACATAACAACATAACGACTCCAACAACCAAACTAACTCCCACTACACAATATACACCATTAACCATCACCCAACCCATCAACCCCCTCACACTCCCCCCACCAACACAAACACCCCACACCTCCCACTCACCCCCACCTACATATCACCCAACACACTGACACCATATATATATAAACCACACAACGCACACCACATACACCGCCAACACCACAAAAACGCAAACACCACACCGCACTCACAACTCAACACATGCCCCACCATAACTACCACACAATACAACATCCAACCATAACAACAACACTAAACCACCAATACTCCAGCAACAAACACACCGCAAAACTACACACCACCACAACCACCACCAACCCACAAAAAATCACAACGAACACCAAACATACATACACCGACCAACATCACACCACACAACCTAACCATACTGCACTCCAACCGCCACCTACGACCGACACATATTATTAATAACTATATATATATTCCAAAGATTAATAGCATACAGGCAGTAATTATTGGAGACTTTACATTGTTTTAATGATATTTCTAGACCAAATAATAATGGTTATTTAAAAAGCTTCTGCTTTAAACATCCACAAATATAGCCAGATTAGACAGTATATACTTTTGTTTGGAATTACTTATATATATATATAATATATAATATATATATATATATATATATAATATATATATATATATATATATATATATATATAAATATATGATATGTATAGAGGTAATGGAAATGCCTTTAGAGAAAAATAATGCATAAGTATTTCAACAAAAACAGGAGTAAAGTAATTTCTTTAGGATTGTAAAACACGATAGTATAAATATCATAAAATTAGATCTTATAATAAACATAGGCGTTTCAGTTTTCAGTAACTATATTATATATAATAATATATATATATACTATATATACTATATCAATAATATATATATACATATATATATATATATATATATATATATATATATATACTATATATATATATATATATATATATACTATCACTATATATTGGAAACCCAGGAGCCAACTTTAAAGACTGCATCGGGTCCCGATGCACGACGCCTTCAAATATACACAAATCAAAGAAAGTATGCGAGAAATATTTAAAACAAAGCCTGTCGTTCCAGGACTTTACCAGTTTAGTACATTTAAGATTGAGCATAGCAGTTAAGTCTGGGTAAGGGAGTTAGTTGGAAGGCAGAAAGGATGTGAGGCTGATCGAAATAAGAGTCGCAGTAGCTCTCCTCGAAAAGGAGGTGTAAGGCTGGAAAAGTCAAAAGATTATTGTAAATTATTACATAGCAATAGTATTGGAAGAGTGATGTACCATGAACAGTTTCGATGGGCTTAGAAAAGATTGCGAGAGAGTTATTGAGAATATGAGAGTTACCGAGTAGACATACCCTAGACCAGCGATTTCCAAACTTTTTTGACCGTGTTGCCCTAAGACGGAAATATTTATAAGTTGTACCCCTATAAATAATTTAATATAATATAATATAATATAATATAATAAATATAAATATAATATATATATATAATATAATATAATATAATATAACATATAATATAATTATAATATAATATATAGTCGGTCGTGAGCCTATTTCTTTGGCGTACCCCCAAGTATCACTGCGTACCCCGAGGTACGCGTACCTCACTTTGGGTACCTCTGCCCTAGACTACACTTCTTCAAGAAGAGCAATACGTGTAGAACCAACCCCGATATGTAGTTCATATTTCATACAAGGGTGAACAACACCCCTATGCAGAGCTAGCAACTGGACAAGGTTGCGTGAGAATTGAAGTTATAAGGCGAGTCAGGGACGGCCATCTTCTCTATAAGCTTGAATATATATAAGTACATAATGTGACTTTCTAAGAAAGATCAACGAGAAAAGAGATATTCAAGAATAATAAGAACAAAAGAAGGTTAGACAGTTGCGTTCTCTCAATAAATTTATTTATCAGTTATGTGGAAGATTATGTCAAATAGATAGATGAAGAAACCATGTTTTCTTAATGTCTTAATGAACGCTTATAGAAGTCTAGAAGGGATGATGTTGATAAGCAGTGAGGAAAAGTTTACCAGAGGAGGGTGCAAGTTAAGAAGCACAAGTTTTGAGCGACGGCTGCGTGGAAAGATACCTTCATCACTGTCTTTCTCTTCAGTGTTTAAGCGTTCAGAGAGTCACGAAATACATTTTAATAAGTTGGAAAGAGGCGGACAGAAGGAATAAGCCTTGCAATCAAATAGAATCCAATAAGTGGGAAACGTTTTAGCAAACATTTCAGCTTTAACAGAAGTTAATACCCTAAAACAGTAAATCAGTAAATCAAACCAACCACCCTACCCTCCCCCACCCATAGTATTATCGTCTGGGATATAAGAGGATGAAAAGAAGAAGCAAGGTTACGGTAGACATTTTAAAATTACAAAATATCAGAAGAGTGTGAGGTAGAGGATCATTCAAAAAGATTGTTGAATATTCTACGAAGAAAACTTTTTAGGGTACTGAAGAATTGATTTTTTGTCATTACGGGGTGAAACTTATAATAGCACAAGTTTCTGGATTTGAAGACAACGATAATTTCTAATAAACCATGTTTATATATTATATATATATATATAATATATATATATATATATTATATATATATAATATATATATATATATAATATATATATATCAATATAGATAGTATATATATATTACTATTATATTATATATATATATATATATACTACTATATATATATATATATATATATATCATATATACTAATACTTATACTATATCTATATATATATATTATTATATATATACTATATATATATATATATTATTATATATATATATATTTATACTATTATATATATATATTAGATATATATATATATACAAAGTATATATATATATATATATATAGTAATATATATATATATATTATATATATATATATATATATATATATAGGCCTATATAAGATATATATGTATTACTATAACTAAAGTGAAATCACTAACTATATATACTATATATATATTAATATATATATATATATATTAATATATATATTATATATATAATATAAAAATTAATATATATATAATATATTATATATATATAATATATATATATATTATAATATATATATAATATATTTAAATATATAATATAATATATATATATATATATATATATATATATATATATATATACTATATATATTATTAATAATATACATATATATATATATTATATATATATACAGTATATAATATAATATATATTATATAATATATATAATATATATATATATATAATTTATATAATATTATATAATAAATTATATATATATATATTATATATATATATATCTCTCTCG
>JABUQX010028658.1:52500-57500 GCA_015478945.1 Trachelipus rathkii | reverse complement strand
TATATATATATATATATATATATATATATGCTGCTGCTAACATATATATATATATATATATATATATATATATACTCTATATATATATATATATATATATATATATATATATATATATATATTATATATATACACTTACTTCTTACTTCCGTAGTAATAGTGAAAAATTTTCTTTATAATTTTCTGGGAAAGAACATCTAAGTTCCATGTTAAATACATATTCTGTACAAAAATTATATATATATATATATATATATATATATATATATATATATATATATATATATATATATATATATATATATATATATATATATATATATATATATATATATATATATATATATATATATAACATATATATATATATAATGTCTGGCAGGAGTGTTGGGAGTTCTCTTCTTCTTGTTGTTCTTCCACTACACGGGTTTCGTTGAGGTTCTTTTGAAGCCTCGCGTAATGACTTCCATTTTACACTGTGACCTAAATAGACAACGCCAGCTATGTTCCTTTGCTGTTGGAAGTAGCCTGTTCACCACCAGGGAGCTATATGTTTGCTTTGGTACGTCGAGACTATCTGAACCAGCAACACAAGTTACTATAATCATTTTAATAGTTATCTCTTTATAGTAAGGTGTTAAAAACAACTAATTAGTTTTTGATTATTTTATTAAATTTACATTCAGAATATATTTAGCCTTAATATCAAGTACATCAATTTCTAATACAATTTTTTTCGCTGACCTGCAACCCAGTTAAGTTTTCATCATACAAAAGAAACATCAATCTTATTTAAAAAGCCCCCTCTTCCCCAAAAAATGCATTTTACACTATGTCCAAGAAATAAATTATATACAATATAAACAATAATTTTTATAAGGAAATTATTATTTATTATAACATATTATAAAATAATATCCTAAAAATAAATGTCATATTATAAATAGAAACCGCATTTTAAGTTTTATTAGTTGCGAAATATAATTTTCGTGTAAAATAGTTTTGGACTAATTTTGATTTCTCATTTTCCATAACGTTTTATTTAAGCTCAACTAACATATTTGAGCAATTTTAAAACTTTTTTAAAAAAAATACTTTTAAAATCTAAACAATTGTTCTGACAATACTATAAACGCTTCGTGCCCTAAAAGCGGTGCACTTTATACACTAATTTAAATTTTAAGCAACAAATTTACTTAGTTAATTACGTACCCTACGCACTGGGTTTAGTCTAGACACTGCAGCTTGTTCCTGTTGCCTAATAGATGAAGTGACCATCTTTGAAGGTGAGTCATTATCCGATTGAGGAACCATCTGTAAAGGCGAATCATCATCCGATTGAAGAACCATCTGCGAAGGCGAATCATCATCCGATTGAGGAATTATCTGTGGAGTCGAAGAGAGTAAGGTAGGTTTCAGACGACTAATCGAGTCGACATCAGTCTGTCCATAATTAATTTGGATCTTGTAGCATCAATCTATCCATTGAAGAACATTTTAAGGGCCAGAATAAGATGCTTCCTGACTCCTCCGATTGCGATCGACTAGAAGAAAGACATGGGAACAAGTTTGAATTTCGGCAGGAATATATGGTGAAGCAATGGAGGGATGAGGAGATGGAAGCTGTCGAAAATTCAGTTGTTTCATATGAGCCATGAATTTTCTCATAAAGTCGTTGTAGAAATTGTTTTTAGGTGCTTTAAGAAGTTCTAAAAAACAAAGAGGTGCTTTTACTGTTACTGCTTGAAAAAGGAGAGAATCAGGAGTCATCAGGAATGCAACGAAAACTTTGGATGATGACTGGAACAGAGAGTAACCAGTTTTGTTTCCTCCCCATGAGAGCACCCTTCAGCGATCGATGAAATCTTTCGATTTGGCAATTTTCTGAGGGTGGTAAGCGCTAATACGGAGTCTGTGAAATCCAATCAAATTTGATGGTTCAGTAAAAAATTCTCCTTAAAACTGTGGTCTTCTATCTGAGATTGCATTGAGAGGAATTCCAAATCTTTATCTATTGCATGAAGGCAAACGTGACAGATTTTGAAGTCGTATTTACTAAAGGAATTGCTTCTGTCCACTTTGTGTTCTTGTCGATGCAGGTGAAAAGATATCTGAAGATCGGAGCTGAAGTATGGGTAAAGGAAGATGGAGGTAATGATACCACGATGTCGATATGTAATGTTTCAAATCTCTGTGACGGGATTTCCATGGGAGCAATAAGTGGTTTAGTATGTCGTTGAATTTTTGATAGTTAGCACTGTTGACAGGAGCGAACCAAAATTCTGATGTCACGATCCATATTCGTCCAGAAATACGTAGTCTTTAAAAAGGCGCAGATAAGCCGTAAACTCCAGGATGAGACATCTGATGAAAATTGTTGAAGATTTGTTCATGACAAGATTTTGGAAAAAATAGTCGCTGAAAAACTGAAGAGGTATCACACCATATTTGAAGATTATCTTGTTGAGGGTAAGAATGAAGACGAGGCTGAAAAGCCGTAGTTTCTTCATCTGTTGATTGAAAACGAGCGATAGCAGGTAAATCGAAGGTTTCTACTGTTACCGAAGATATCCGGGTAAAAACATCAGCCACTATGTTATCAGCACCTCTGTTAAGACAGGAAGATGACGTTGTTGACGATCACTTTTTGCTTGATTCCTACTGTAGAAAGCTGAAACGAGAGATTTGTGATCAGTGTACAAGATGACATTTCTTTCCTCCAACATATGCTTGAAATGATGAACAGAATAGTAGGATGCTTGAAGTTAACGGTCGAAAGCTGAGTATTTTCGTTGCTGTTTTGAGAGCTTTTTGCTGTAGAGATCTATGGGCACTGGTTGTCCATGCACCATCTGATGAAGGGCTGCTCCTATAGATGTCTGGCTACTATCTGTTACAAGTTGAAGATGGGTAACATCCGGCAAAGAAAATGGAAGAGTTGTTAGCGTTTTGGAGTTGATTCTAGATTTTAATGAAGGCTTCTTCTTCTTCTTCTTTTCTTCTTCTTCTTCTTCTTCTTCTTCTTCTTCTTCTTCTTCTTCTTCTTCTTCTTCTTCTTTTTCTTCTTTTTCTTTTTCTTTTTCTTTTTCTTTTTCTTTTTCTTTTTCTTTTTCTTTTTCTTTTTCTTTTTCTTTTCTTCTTCTTCTTCTTCTTCTTCTTATTTTTCTTTGTTAATATATATTAAAGCGACGTACTATTATCATTTCTTCTTCTTCTTCTTCTTCTTCTTCTTCTTCTTCTTCTTCTTCTTCTTCTTCTTCTTCTTCTTCTTTTTCTTTTTTTCTTTTTCTTTTTTTTTTCTTTTTTCTTTTTTTTCTTTTCTTTTTTTTTCTTTTTCTTTTTCTTTTTTCTTTTTCTTTTTCTTTTTCTTTTTCTTTTTCTTTCTTTTTTCTTTTTCTTTTTTCTTTTTCTTTCTTTTTCTTTTTCTTTTTCTTTTTCTTCTTCTTCTTCTTCTTCTTCTTCTTCTTCTTCTTCTTCTTCTTCTTCTTCTTCTTCTTCTTCTTCTTCATCCTTTATCTTCTTTCTTCTTCTTCTTCTTCTTCTTCTTCTTCTTCTTCTTCTTCTTCTTCTTCTTCTTCTTCTTCTTCTTCTTCTTCTTCTGTGTTCCCCGTTAGAGACTTATCTTTTGGATGATGTTTTGCTTTTTCTGATAAAGGAAAGACGAGTTCTGCAAAACCAGTGATGAAACGGTGATATTATCCAATCATTCAAAGGAATCTTCTAAGTGCTGCTGAATCTCGAAGAAGAGGGTACTTTAAAATTTTTAACGTCTTCTCTGAAGGAGGAGAAATACCATTTGAAGAAATAGATATCCTAAATAGTTGGGAGATGACCTGAAAAATTCGCATTTTTCTAAGAATATTTTGAAAAAAATTTCTTGACGCAGCTTGAAAACAGCCCTGTGATGTTCTTCATGCCGTTCTTTAGTTGATGAAAAACCACCAGGTCATCAAGGTAGACGTTAATAAATGGAAAATGTCGAAAGATGGAATTCATTATTCATGGAAAGTAAGTTCTGTGCTCTTCAAACCAAATGGAATAGAAACGTATTCAAAATGGCTGAAAGGAGTTCTTATGGCAGACTTTTTAATATTCACGGTTGTATTGGAATTTGTTGATATGCCCTCTGAAGGTCTATTTTGCTGAAGATTGTTGATCCATGTAGGAGTTGCGAAAGACTTTGAATGTGAGGAAGTGTATACCCATCTCTTTTAGTAATGACATTCAAAGATATGTAATCACAACAAGACCTACAAGTTCCTCGGGTTTTCTTTGGCACCAGATAGAGCGGAGAAGCCCAAGAAGACTTGAAAGGTCGGATGATTTCATTCTTCAAGAAAGTGTCGAATTCTGCTTTTGTTGCTTTTAATTTATCTTCAGGAGGACGGCGAGTTCTTGCAAGTTTTGCAAACACTGAAGGAGAATCACCAGTCTCTATGTAGTGAACAGGTCCTTTTGGATTAAATTTGATGTTCGTCAAGTCAATAGGTGAAGTCAACAGGGGAAACTTTTGAAGCAAAGATGGAATTTTGTAATCTTCAATGTTAGCGTTGATTATTAATGAAGAAGCTTCCTCAGAGGAGACTTGAAGAGGTGCCAGAAAAGACGTATTTACGTCTTATTGAGCTTTTTTGCTTCAATCGATAAATGAGATGTAATAGTTTAAAACATCCTTACCCAAGATTGGCACTGCAGCATCTGCTACGATAAAAATCCAATTAAATCCTCGACAAAGTTTCTTGATCGTTATATATGTCACTATTTCACCATGACACTTGATACACGAACCATTGGCTGCGGAACAATTGACATTAGTTGCAAGTAGAAGGTAGGCTTGAAACTGAAGCAACTGTGTCCAAGAGAAAGAGTATCTGCACCAAATACTGTGACATTATAGTATATTGCGAACTGATTATAGCCCAGCTGTCTGTGAAGCCATAGTTGGTTGAATGTTGATTGGAAGAGTCTTCGAAAACTGTATTCGGATGATGTCTTCTCCG
>JABUQX010028658.1:22500-37500 GCA_015478945.1 Trachelipus rathkii | reverse complement strand
TCACCGACAGTTACATTTGGGCGATCAGATTTATTGTAAGATTGCCTTAAATTTAACAAATAATCCTTTTCCCATTTAGTTTTAAATTTATTTACAAGGGAGAGGATGTATTTGTAGCGTTTACCAATTTTTATAGGATCTAAATATGTGGGATCCATTTCAATAAGTTCCTCTGGAACGGGGAGTGAATTTAATTTATGCCCTGTTAATAAATGGGAAGGGGTGAGTGGTTCCTCACTATGGAGGTCATCCCCTACAAAGGTGAGAGGACGGCAATTCAAAACCACCTCTACCTCAATTATAATTGTATAAAATTCATCATAAGTGATGAGGGCATTAGTAAGGGTACGTTTTAAATGGAGTTTGGTTAATCCAATTAGACGCTCAAAAAATCCTCCGTAGTGGCTGCTACGAGCAGGATTGAACCTCCATGTAATGGAGTATTGATTAAAAAATTGTTTTACAGATGGTAAATTATGTAACTGTTTTAAATAATCAGATGATGCATGAAAGTAGGTGGCGTTATCTGAATAAACGACAGAGGGGACACCACGTCTACCCATGAAACGGCGGAATGATCTCAAAAAAGATTCTGTGCTATTGTCTAAAACGAGCTCGAGATGGACTGCTCGAGTCGTTGCACAGGTAAATAATACAATATAACATTTTGAAGTAGCTGTTTTTGAAGTTTTAATTATAAAATGACCTGTCAGGTCAACTCCCAAAATAGTAAATGGCTTGGTGTTAATAACTCTTACTTTAGGCAAAGCAGCCAGAGGGGCAGACCTAAAGTGAAGAGCTTGCAAACGTTTACACAAAATGCATGGTCTTGTGATTTTTTTAATGTTAGTTCTCATATGGGAAAAATAATACTTTCTACGTATTATTAAAAGGAGCTCAGAGGTTCCTAAATGATGAAAGGACATATGGGTGTCCCATATGATGAGTTTTATTAAATGATGATTATTTGGGAGTAAATAAGGGAATTTGGTGTCATAAGGTAGGAAGGAGTTTCCTAACCTTCTATCGCACCTGAGTATACCATTTACTAATATTATATTAAGCTGTTTACACAGATGTGTAAGGTTTTTTTTTATTTTTTAAACAGTCTAATTCAGACTGAAAATGCAAACTTTGCATATATTTGATCCAATATGACTCAGAAATTTGTTTCTCCTCAATGGAGAGTTGATGGGAGAATTCAGGTTTTATAATTGATTTATTTAAAGGGGATTTATTTACAGAGTTTTTCAAATTGGTTATGAATCTGAATACTAAAGCTGTTATTTTTACAATTTTATTTATAAGATGAATATTCTCACTGTTCAGTATGACTTTCAACAGGAGTGACTGCTCACAGCTGAGATTATTAAATTTTCTTCTTCATTTTGTGAAGAGGAAGGATGTTCCCTCCAGACTGGCCAGTCTGAGGGATTTAAGAGCCAAGTTGGACCTGATGTCCATAAATCAGAAGCTAAATATTTACAATCTGACCCGCGGGAAGCAAGGTCAGCGGGGTTATCGGAAGTAGGTACATATTTCCACTCTATAGAGGGAACGTTTTTCCGAATCTCGTCCACCCTGTTCTGGTTAAAGGTGGGGAGTTGTTTTTGGGAAAAGATCTACTGCAAAGTAACTTGACTTTCACACCAAGCATATCTGTTTTCAAAGTTTAGTATGTTTTCAAATGTTTCTATAATAAATTTTAACATACGAGATGATAATAGAGCTCCCATAAGTTCTAATCGGGGGATGGAAAGCTCTTTAATGGGGGATACTTTAACTTTTGATAATAATATTTTTGAAATGGGTGTTGAGTCTACACAAGAGACTACATACACCACAGTACCGTATGCAGAGCCAGATGCATCGGAAAAGGCGTGGAGTTCACATTAATTGAATATATAAGTTGCCTGGGCAATTTTAAGTTTAAGCATTGTTCAAATTGAACCACAAGTGATCTCCATTCTTTTTGAAGATCATTGGGGATCTTGTGGTCCCAGTCAAGTTTTAATTTCCAAATTTTTTGTAGAAGCATTTTGCCTCTTATAACTACAGGTGACAAAAACCAAGAGGATCAAATGCAGATGCAACATTATGCAATATTTTACGTTTGGTATTGGCTTCTGGGTCGAAGCTACGAGTGGGGTAAGACATGGTATCTGAAGAAGTATCCCATTCCATACCTAAAATTTTTAAACAAGGTTCTTCTATGCCCAATTCTTTTTCTTGAAACATAGAAGCAGCGAGAGATGAGTTGGAAGCCCACTCTCTTAAATTTAAACCAGCCTCTGCAAATAAGGATCTGGTTTCAAAAAAATATTGTTTTATTTCATCCTCGGTGTCAAATGTACCGAAGAGGTTATCTACATAAATTTGTTCTAATATGGCATCTTTGTATGCCGTTTGGGATTTATTTACATGGTGATGGAGGCATGCTGCCAATAAAAATGGACTACAAGTTGCTCCAAATAGTACTGATTTGAACCTATATGTTACTATAGGCGATTGGGGGTCTGAGGGGTCTCTGACCCATAGGAAACGAGTTGAATCTCGATCCTTTTCTGCCAAACGAATCCCTAAGAAAGCTTTTTCAATATCTGAGGAAGTTGCGTACTTTTTTATTCTAAATTTTAATAATAATTTTCCCAGATCTGTTATCAGGGAGGGACCACTGTGTAAACAGAAATTTAAACTGGGATTATTGGATGAGCAGTCATATACTAAACGAAGTTTAGTTGTAGAAGAATTTTTGCGCACCCCATGATGAGGTAAATAATGTAATTTAGCTTCAGGATGGAGAGGGGTGGAAGGTTTTACTTCCTCGATGAAGTCAAGGGACAGCTGTTCCTTTATCACATCGTTGTAAGATTTTAATAATTCGGGTTCAGTCCTGAGCCGTTTTAGTACACTATAAAGTCGACGTTTCGACAAAGAATAATTATCTGGTAAAGTGGGATGGTTTGTACGCCATGGCAATGACACTACATATTTCCCATTTATGAAGCGCAAATTTTCTTTAAATGATTCAAGGGTAGTTTTTTCAGCTAAAGTAAACTGCTCATCAGGTAATATTCCAATATGGGAGAGAGACCATAAACGATCAAGGTCGTCTATGGAGTTTTTGTTATATTCCTCCTCTGTAATTACAGAAGGAGGGGGGAAAGGGTCCTCAGCCGAGGAATTATTTATATTTTCTATATTTTTTTATCGAAACAGAATCAGTACTAGAAGCTTCAGCTGAAGCAGATAAAATATTTTGATCAATATTTTTAATGGTGTGAGAGTTCTCACAAGTCTCAGAGGAGACAAAATTCATATTTTTTGTACTTTTAATGGGGGAAACAATTTCACAAGCCTCGTCCGAGGCAGATAAAACCTTAAACCTATTTACTAAATCTAAATATTCCTCTTGGGAAAAATATGAAAGTTGATGCGCATTATTTATATTACAACTTCCCCTCCCTCGGCATCTTCGAGAGGAGGTGAAGGATTTAAATTTAAAGAGTCCTCTGCCTCAGTTATAGAGAGGGGAGGATTTTTACTTAAAGCTAATGGTTCTTCCTCCTCAATTATAGGGAGAAAGGAAGAATGATCAATATTTTTATGATTAGAATGGCTAAAACTAATTATAGGATCAAAAAATTGGACTTCGGCCCTAAAAGAAGATACAATAGTGACTTGAGAATCGGTGCCACCAGAAGCAAAGGGTAATTTGCCCCAAATAATATTACCTACATTTGTTTTTAACAAATTTACATTGTTTATTTTCTCATATGATTGGAGAAAATGGGGGAGGTTGTCGGATCCCAGGAGCAACCCAATATCCGTAATGATATCTGAAGTTGGATAAGGATTAGCAAGAGGAATACGATATTGTCTGAGCATTTGTGTGGTCTTTACAAGCCCAGGTATTTTAAGATCGTTGGGAAGGCGATCTACTATAACAGCAGATATGGGGATCACCCCTTCCTTGGTACTGATGTTTAAGGTGACCACATCATGTACTGAAGGAGTGCCCTTTTTGTTAATTCCGTTTATGGAGATGTTAACAGTGGAATGAGGAATACAGTTTAATATTTTAGCCACTGATTTTGATATTAACGAGAGTTGAGATCCTTGGTCGAAAATACTTCGAACCAAGATGGGTTTGTCTCCTTTATTTATTTTTAAATCCGCTATGGGAAGAGCTACACCGTGGCTCTGGGCCAACAAGGTGGAGGTAAGGTGGTTTGAAGCAGATTGGGGTACAGTTGTAACATACTCTGGTTTTTTATATTGGGGACAAAGAGCAGTATGATGTTCTGGGGACTGACAAGTGTAACACTTTTTAGTGTTTTGACAATCAGATGTAGGATGGTTGGCACCTAAACACTTTCGGCACCAACGATGACTGTTAACTAATTGATTACGAAGTTCAAGGGTATTTAAAAAACTACAGTTGGCAGTGTAGTGACTGCTGTTACAGAACCGACATTTTATAGGGTTATTTTGACTATTATTATTATAAAAGGTGTTGTTAATAATTATTGTTTGGCCGATTTTGATAATTATTTTGATTGTTATTATAATATGGGAGTCTGTTTTGATGGTTAGGGGGGTTATTATTATTAAACCTATTAAAGTTGTTATTAAAGTTAGGTTTATTTTGGTTAGGTTGATAGTTTGATTTATTATTGGACTTATGAGGTGGTGAGTTCACATTTGTATTTAATATAGTTGATTGTTTGGGTTTGGCCCCTTGTCCCTTCCATTTATTATTGGAAGGTGAAGTATGCTCAGATTTTTTAGGGGGATTTTTATTGTCCTTGTTGGATAATGTTTGACCTGATGCCTCTAAAACTGATAGGGCCTGGTTTAACATATCAAAAAGGAAATCAAGGGTCCAGTCTTTACCGACATGTTCCCATTTAACTTTTTCTTTAATTTGTGAAGGCAATTTTTGGGCCATTAAAACACCCAATATAGTAGAGCTAGTATCGTCATTGACGGTCATGCCCTTGACTTTTAAAGATTCGACATAGCAATGTACATCGGCTTTAAAAGCATACAAATCAGAGTATTCATACTTGGGAGGGGTTAATGTAGTTAATTTTAATATTAAGGTCTCCTTGACCTTTGCGGGGCTATCGAAATCCTTTTTAAGAAGACCTCGAATAACTTTATAATTATCACCGGTGATGGCATAGCCAGATACCATCTGTTTTGCTGTGCCTTGAAGGCAGTCCAATAATAAATCGAGTTTACTAAGGTCAGAATAATTCTGACTCCCGACAATAGTTTTCAAATGAATTCAATGAAAAAGGCATATTCCAAAATATTGCCACTAAAAGTAGGTAGTTTTTTAATGGGGCGTTTAAATGCTTCCGGCTCTTTAGGGGTAGCCGGAGCAATCGGTGATGCAGGACGCGAAGCTGGTCGCGAAGGTGGTTTAGTAAGTGTTTTAATTTGATATTTAATATCATTAATGGTTTTTAATAGGTTGGTATGCCTTGAGTAATTCTCTTCATCATCGATCAGTGAATTCTCATCGTCCAAAAATTGGGCGATGTTATCGTCAATTTCAGCTAATTTAATATCTAACTCTTCTAAGTGAGTTATAGTATATTCTAAGTCCTTAATTTGAGTGTTTGGATCTAATAATTTATTATTGGCCTCGTTAATAGCCTTGGTAGCACGACTCCGTAATGTTTTACGTGATTTTTTGTGTGCCCCATAGACTTTGAGGTCACTATCTGATAAATCAGACATGGGGGAAGCCATTTTTAATCAAATATTTAAAAATATATAAAGAGAAAAAATGTGTCTTAAGACACTAAAATATTTATCAGATTAAATGTTGATTTGTAATACAAGTACAATATAGATTGTACAAGAAAATATTGTACAAGTACAAGTACTTAATACAAAAAGAATGTGTCTTGAGACACAAAAATATTAAAATATTCAAACTATAAGATTAAATGTTATTTATAATGTTCAACAAAAAATGTTGAACCGATGAACCGGTTTCAGATGTACCGGTATAAAGCGCTGGAAAATTGTATAAAAATTTATACATGAAAGAGTGTCTTGTGACACTAAATAAATCAAATTATAAACTAAGTTATTTTTACATAAAAAAAAAAATGTATATATATCGGATCACTCGTTGTGATATGAGTACCTGTGTAAGGTTTGAACGAGGAATATGTATATATATATATATAAATAATTTTATGAATATCAATGTTAGAAATATTTAAAACTAACTTAATATTAAGAAATTGTGTTTATATTACACAAACAAATTTTATATAATAATGAAACTTAAAATTATTTAAAAAACGTATGTTTTTCTACATACTACAAGAGAAATATTTTTTTACTAATGTAAAAAAAATAAATGGAGTTTAAAAAACTTCCAATTGAATGAAAATATTTTATTTGAATATATATATATATATATATATATATATATATATATATATATATATATATATATATATATTATATATATATATATATATATATATATATATTTTTATATATATATATGTTATATTATATATAAAATATTATATTATATATTATATTATATAATACATCAGTGGTTTTCAACTAGGCACTAATATTTTAAAACATGTTTTATTATTTTTATTATATATATATAATATTTTTTAAATATTAAAAATATTTTATTTAAAATATTTTTAAAGAAAATAACTGTAGTTGTTATTTTATTTTAATTTTATAAATTTTTTAAAGTTTTTAAAGGAATAATAAAAATTCCCCTAAATTGAGGGGAAAATTATTTTGAAATTCCCCGAGAATTTTAATAAATATTTAGATTGAATGTCCTCTATGGAACCAATAAATTTGGATGTGAAAACTGGAGACTATGTCTCATGTAAGCTCCCACACACAAAAAAAAAAAAATAATAAAAATAAAAGGCCCCTATTGAGGGGAAAATATATATAGGGGAATAATATTAAGTGACACAAGGTCAAACAATGAAAAATATATATAAACTATTATTAAAAATAGTTTAAAAAGGTGGTAAATGATTTTTAAATTTTTTATGAATATTTTGGATGAAAGTGAGAAGTGGTTATGAACACGAAGGGGTCAAAAAAAATTTTTAAATGAAAATCTCCAAAAGAAAAATTGGTACCAATAAATGGACTATAGGGATTAAAAAAAAATAAATTTTAAATATTGAAGTGGTTTGAACACGATGGGATCGAAAAATGTTCAACCACGTTGAGCGCCAATTAAAATGTGGGGATTATGACCTAGTCCCAGGTAGCTGGGCTAATGAAGACCAGATCACCAATCTACATTTTTTCCTACTTTCAAACAAATCTCAGTCGCGTTACCACTTTCGCTCGATTAGTTTGGAAGTAGCCAATGAATAGTGGAATATAAAATTTGTATATATATATATATATACTCGGTGGACCTCGTGTGGACCAGGATATTAATATATATATATATACAAGTGAATGAAGAATAATTATTGACTCTGTAATATACTGCTATATAGACCGAATGCCCATAAAAAGAACTGAGTTTTTATTTATGATGATTTTGGGGACGAAAAAGTTTTGTCGTATATTAAATTTAATTGAAATTTACCCTAATATATTTTTATTGAAAATTTACTAAGTTTATTTTTCTATGGAAGTCGCTTTAATATTTGAAATTATAATTTTTTATTACGAAGTTATTTCTGAATTTCCGAATATGTGTAACCACGTTATCGAACAAGATGTAGTATAATTTTTCGAAGTTGGAAAATATATATATTTTCGGAAGTGGACAAAGATGAAAAAAACTCTAGTCAATTTCCGAAGATAATGAAACAATAATAACAACAATATTTGTTGTGATAACGGTAACAATAACAGTACACTACTAAGACTTTCTATAATTAGTACTATGAAAGCAATAATAATAATACAATAATATAATTAATAATAAATAATATAATAATAATAATATAATAATAGAAAGAACTGGCACTAGCTAACTATATAGATATAATTAATAATAATAATAATAATAATAATAATAATAATAATAATAATAATAATAATAATAATAATAATAATAATAATAATAATAATAATAATAATAATAATAATAATAATTATATTGTAAGGAAATGCGTCAATCTCTAGAAATGCAAAGCATTCTAGAAGAAAGACAAATTTCCAATGTAATAATTTTTATTTTAGGTTCCTAATGTTTCTTGTTTCTGTTCAGAAAACAAGGAATACAGATAGGAAACTAATAAGCAAATGTCTACTTCTTGGAAACAAATTATTACTACAAGACAGGGGTGAAGCCTCTGTCTGGGGATTTCTAATATATTTGCTCCACCACCAATCGGGAAACTAAATTTACCAAAACCACTAGTTACAATTTATCATGCACGGAAATCGCGGAGTGAAAGTTACACAAAGTTCAGAAACTCGCTAAACTTCGAACATTTAATTTTATTATTTTGCACAAGAAAATTATAGATGTATATTATATATATATATATATGATATGCATATCATACATTGATGATTTAAAACCATAAAATATATGATTTATGTTTTATAAATATTTAATTTGAATATTTTCAATAAATGCTATCGAAATTTGCATTTTTGATTTTGTCTCATTTATGAGGCAAATTCTGAGACCACGTGACCAACTATTAAGGTGATTTTTTATTATTTCTAAATAAATATTTATAATTTTATATATATATTTTAATAAATATATATATAAAGAGTAATTTTCAGTTGTAATATTTACGGGAGGAATGTTACAGTAATACTTTTATGACAAGAATCACTTCTAAGGCGAATCTTAAAAATGCAAAACTTCGTTCTGAAATTTTACAAAAAAAAATTTTCTTTTGATTTTTATTTAATAATTTTTAATCTTTTTATCTATATTCTTTGGAATTTAAATTCAAGTTTTAACATCACTAACAGATGGAATTCTCAATTTTTTAACGACGAGGCAAATAATTTCTCTGACCTAATTATTTTTGATTGAAATTTCACATTCAAAATATAAGAATTTTTTCTCTATAAGACATTTACTATAATGAATTTTACTCTTTTAATTTCTGCGTTTTTACTTACTTTTCTTTAACTTTTTATTATTATTATTTTTATCCAAATCTCTGAATTTAAATTTTTCTAACTATTCCTTTTTATTAAAATTTTCCCAAATCTTTTATTTTCCCAATTTTCCCCTTTTGCGTTTTTGCTTACTTTTTTGAGTGTGACTTTAAAGTTTGTATGTGTAAAAAAATAAACAAAAATAAATAACATCCGTTGTATAAAAGGTGTTTCGGTAACCTATTAACTACTTTTAATCTTTCACCGAAAAAAGAGAGAGAATAAAGATAGATAAAAACCTCGAAGATTCTTCCCCTATAATAAAAATAGGGGACATGAAAATTAAGACAAAATAAAAAGGCGAACTTGGAACGGTGGATTTGCACAGATATTGGTCTGGTGATACAAAAACCAAGCTACCAATACCGTAGGGGCGATCGGATTATCCAAGACTTTTGCGAAACTATTCCTATAAAAAGCATATCAACATTATATATCAACTCGTGTGTCCACGATCAAAATTGAGTTATTCCAATTAGAACAACTCAATCAGAAGAGACTGATTCGATATATAATGTCAAAACACTTATCAAAAAAAAATGACATGAACGAATCAAAAACTGAAGCCTTTTTTTCTAATGCCTGCAAGGAGAGAAGGGTTGGTCAGATGACCGTTAGTGGGGATCCCTAAGTTGTCCAGAAAGGCGTAATAATGACATACCTACACAAATTTCCTAAAAATCACTGTTTAACGGAAGGAAAGGTTTCAATTCTCCGCTGTTGATTTATAAAAAAAAAGATCAAACAGCCCTGACTTAAACATCGGTAAGACGCCTCCAAAAACCGGCGCTGAACCTCTAAAAATGATGGGGGAAGCTCATTAGAGGAACAAGCTTCATCATAAAATATTTTATTACTCGAACTGCATTATAAATGATCTTGTAGAAATTCTGATTCGACTCGGGATACAAATTAAGGGGACAGAGTCTACTGATGAACTTGCAGTAATTATGAAATAGAATGCCAAACTCAGTCGCGCTCGACTCTTTATAGTCCACGAAAACGACGCTGAGGAGTTGGCGATGCGTAATTAATTAAATAAACCTCAATTTTAATTATTTACGTTTAAACAACAAATTTATTATCAAAAGATAGCAAATTTAAAACTATATACTAAATAAATAAATTTGTTGAATAGGGTGATGTGAATTTGTTATAAAAATTATCGAAAGTTTCAATGGCAATCTTTGGCAACTTTATCACGTGTTTAATACAGGATACTTTTCTTCTCATAGAAATTACATAATAATTGTAATTTTTTAATTAAAGATGATTATCTATTTTAACAATAACCATCAGAATCTGTATGTTTTTCTGATTAATTTGATGTAAATTTTGTTTCTCTAGGACAATTGTGAGATAAAAAATGTCACAATTTCAATATAGAAAAATTATGGTCCTTTGACCTAAGAAAATTTGACCTTTCATTTCGAAGAGGTCAATGACATTTATACAAGTAAAAGGTTGGAGTGTTGGGATCAATTTGATATATTAACCAAATCTGGCAATCATGGAGCACCTGGTCAACGAAGAGGGAGAAGGAAAACTTTCATAACAATGAAAATCTTCAAATTGAAGGCCTATCTTTGTAGGCGAACTATTATGACTATAATTACGAAATTATAACTTTAATCAATATCAAATTTTATCAAAAATGTAGTTTTATATCTTTAGTATAATTTGAGAAGGTTTGAGATTTCAAAACGTTGTCAAAAGAAAGTTACATGTAAACCGGTTATATTGTATCGGTTTCACTTTCTCAATTTTGTGGAAGGAAGAAGTTATTTATATATATATATATATATATATATATATATTATATATATATATATATTGAAATATATAATATATAATATATATATATACTTATATATAATATATATATAATATATAAATATAAATATATATATCAATATAAATATATTATATATAAATAATTATATTATTATATATTATATACCTATATATATATAATATATATATATATATATATTATATATATATATATATAATATATATATAATATTATATATATATATATATACATTGAAATATATATTGTTTTTGGCTGAAAATTGGTATGATAATAGTTTTTGACATGAATAAGGAGAATCCGGTTAAATTTTTAACAAAATATGATAGGGGGGGGGCTCCAGCCCCTAACCCCATTTTTGGGGGTTACAGGTAACCCAGGGGTCCCAAACTTGGGACTGTTACTAAATAAATTAATATTGTGAATTTCAAGGGCGTAGCCCAATTATAAAGGGTACTTTACTCATATGAGTCTTCAATGGAGTATACGGTATTGTATTTTGAGGATTTTTTGTTCAAAAAGATACCGCCTTACAAAGCAATTTTCTATTAATGAATTTTATATTTTATATATGTAGAAATGATTATTAAGATTTATTATTTCAAATATATAATAGAAGAGATAGATATAGATTCACAATTCCCTTGATCACGATCGCAAATCAACCACTCGCGAATCCAGTCATCAAAACCCAAAAGGAAAACTGGCCACAAGTGGCAAATGAAGTAATTTAAAATAAATTACGACAGATTCCGTTTCTTAATTTTACCGTTTTTGGTGCTTGCTGGATATTGAGCTGTGCGTCCAGATATGCAATTGGATAGCCATTTTTTGTAATTGTTATGGAAGGGAGAGTTTAGAATTTTTCGGATGAGAATGTGTCTTGGTATTGTGTCAAATGCTTTACTAATCTCTATGGCCAGGAGTATTGATCTGTGGGAGGGTGTTTTATTTAGTCCGTTTACAATGTTTTGCGTGATATTAGTTAGGGCTGTTGAGGTAGAGTGAGATTTTTTAAAACTGTGTTGGTGATTTGGGGAGTAGAATGAGTTTGAATTTTGTTTAGTATGATTTTCTCCATTAGTTTGCACAAAGAGGAGAGGAGGGATATGGGTCGATATGAAGACGGGAGGTTGGGGTTTTCTAGGTTTTAATTTAGGTATGATGATTGCTTTTTCCAGTGTGGATTGATATAGTTGAGAGACCAGGATTTATTGAATATATATGTGATGAATGATATGGTATTAGGTCCTAAGTATTTTATGTGTAGATTAGAGATGTTGTCTGGGCTAGTTGCAGGGGAATTTTTTAGAGTTTTAATGATTTTATTTATTTCTTGTGTAGAGAATGGGGGTTTAGGATTGGCTTCTAGTTGCCTTGTTTTGAGTTTACGTATTATTCTTCTATTATTTACATGTGTGGTTTATTGGATATGTTGGAATAGTGTTGTGCGAGGATGTTACAGTGCTGTTTAGGGTTGGGAATTGAGTTGTTGGGGCCTCTAAAAGCTTCATTTGTGGGTGGAGTGTTGTTCTGCGAGTTGTGGAGGCGTTTTTATTATTTACCATATTCTTCTCTCTTCAGGTCTGCCCATGTTTTCCATTAAGTATTTCTTAAATTTTTCTGTTTTATGAGCGGAGATTAGGTTGGAAATCTGATTATTTAAGGAGTTTATTTGTGCGGTCAGATCTGGGGTATCTGTTTGTTGCTGTCAAATGATGTTTCTTTGTTTTATTAAGTTTCAGATTTCAGGTGTTAGTGAAGGGTTGTGATATTTTCTGTGGCCTTTTGGTATGTAGAGGTCGGAGTCTTTTTGGACTACTTTGGTGATGTTATCTATAAATTTGTGTAGAGAGTGGGAGTTGTCTGCTGGTGGAGGTAAGTTGGATTCGATGTGTTGGCTGAAATTCTCCCAGTTTGCCTTTTTGTATTTTGTGAAAGTTGAAATTATTTTGGGTTTGACTGTTTTTGTTGTTTGATAAGTGATTTTTATTGGGACGTGGTCTGATGGGAGATCAGTCATTGTATTCCATGTGGTGTTGGTAAAGATAGATGGAGAGGATAAAGTAATGTCGGGGGATGTCTTGGTTTGGTTTGCTTGGGGAGAGATTCGAGAAGGGAGATTTTTGTAGTTTAAAATGTTCAGTGAATCAAGTTCGCTGAGAATGTGGATTCCTTGGTTGTCAGACGGATATTCTCGGTACCAAGCAGTATGATGGGCATTGAAGTCGTCTCCTATTATTAAGTTGTTTATTGTATTGATAGGGTTTAAGCTTTGTTTATAATTATTTGGGCAGTATTGAGACGTGGAATGAGGAATGCATATGTTTATTATGTTGTGAGAGATGTTGTTGAAGAGGATATTAAATGATTGGATATTAAGGATTGGGTCATTTAGTAGGTTGATGATTTCAGTTGTGGTGTTGTGGTGTAGAATAATTTGTTTTTGATTAGTGTTAATAGTGTATGGATCTCTGGTTGTGTGTTTGAGTAAATTGAGTCATATGAGTAAAAAGGTGTTTTCGGGGCGTTTTGTGGTATGTTGGCTTCCTGTATTAGGGCTATGTCGATGTTATGTTTGAAGAGAAAGGCTGAAATTTCGGAATGTTTATTGTTTAAACAGTTTATGTTAATTATGAGGATTTTTATTGTAGAGTTGTTAGAGCTAAGATTGTTAGGGGGTGGGGTGGTAGTTGGAGGGGTGCATATAAAGCATGACCAAGAGTGGTCTCGCTGAGGTAAGTTCGTGAAAGTGGAACATTTGTTTTTGTGGATATTTGTTTTTGCATTGGGAACACTCTACAGATGGTTGGTTTCTTGTGATGTGTTTATTACAGATGGGGCAGATAAATGTTTGTGGGCCAGGGTTTGAGTGAATATCTCCGGATTGTTTAAACATAGTGGTGTGGTGATGTTGGTTAGGAAATTTTTGTTGTCTAGGTGAAGGGAGGTAAAGGTGTGAGGAGGTTGAAGGAGGATGGTCTTGGTTGTTTTGGTCTGCTGGTGATTTTTGTTGTTAAGGATATGAGGTTTAAAACACAAAACAGAACACAAACATAGCAGAAACATAAAAATAATAACAATAAAATGTACAGAGCAATTTTCACATACAGGACATAAATGTTTTCATAAATATATAAATTGTACAACAAAATGGGTTTAATTTATATTGGTATAAGTTGAGGCCCATGGATATTTTTACATTTGTTATGTCAAGGCTTAGGTAAATACAAATATGTTTATTGCTAAAGTTATAGTGGATTGAGTGAGATGATGAACCTTTCAGGTTCGGTGTGGAAGAGACCAATTTTTCTCCCGCCCGAGAAGAGCAGGTTGCTGTTTTTAACATCCGGGTGTTCATCCGGATAGGGTATTGTGTCGGCTCTTTGGAGCTGCATCGGCGATCGGGTTTCTCCGGGGTCGCTGCAACCCTCGCCCACGCCACGAGAAGGCGAGCCGAATCTGTGGGTTATATATATATATATATATATATATATATATATATTATATATATATATATATATATATATATATATATATATATTATATATACAATGAGACATGTGAGAGACATTTGCTAATGGTACATAGTTCGACACCGTCAGTTGCATGATCTGGCATAAGATATATATATATATATATATATAATTATATAATATATATATATAGTATATATATATATATATATATATATATATATATATATATATATTATATATATATATATATATATATATATATAATATTCAGTGAAAGAAAACTATTAATTATTCCTTGTTGGAATATCTACAAAGAATCGATATTCATTCGTAGATCCTTCCTATATCGATAATATTCCTTCAATAATATATCATTTTTATTAATCTCTTGATTATTTCAAATTTTCTTCTTTCCTGAGAAAAACACTTCCCAGCTTGCGAGTATGTTTGTATAATTCAATGCGTGCAAACAAATCTTTGCTAATTATATTTATAATATATATATATAATATAATATATATATATATATATATATATTATATA